>JAOVVI020015495.1:0-11170 GCA_028571085.2 Nepenthes alata | reverse complement strand
CACAAAACAGCGTCGTTTAGAGACTCAAAATCAAAGCAAAAAATGACGACGTTTATTACTACCGAAAAAGAAAACGACACCATTCATGTTGTTGTCTACCTTCGTCGGTTTCGTCCGAACCCGATAACGACCGACTCGACCCAAATTTCAGACCCGATTCAAACAGCACCATATGAACACCATAAATGATAAAAAATATATGAAAATTTTGAAAATTAAATTTCCTATCGATTTCTAGTGCTCGTTTGAACCGAATCTTCAAAAAAAAATGAATACTTTAGATTTTTTTAATTTCAAAAAAATTAAAAAAATACATAACAGCAAAGGAAGAGTTGAAGCCTTGCTCTGATACCAAATGTTAGACATTAATGTGACTAAAAGAATAACTAAAGCGGAATATATAATCGATTTTATACCTCCGGCCATTTGCGTGCTCTGTTTTTGAACGTGAAATTCGGACCAGTTTCGAGCTTCTGGTCACTCCTTCACTACTTTAGATGATATAATGCTTGAGTTTGGTGCCAGGGACAAAGCTAGAAAGCTCAATTTATAGGCGAAACCATCACTCGCCTCAACCGAGCGTTTCGTACTCAAACCAACCAAGAATTGATTAATTGACTTAATGAGAGATTTATCATCACTAAATGGACCACTAATATTTCAGCAATTAATTGAGTTAAACGGCAAATGGTTACAAATCGATCGAGGAAGACGAAGAGAATGAAACCCTCTGTCGGCTTGAAATCGGCTCAAACAAGCCGTTCGTGGCTTGGCTCGACTCACAGCTTGGCGGCTTGGATCGGCATGTGGGCCGGCTTAGTTAATTTATTTGGGCTGAAGCCCATATGGTATTCATGAGAGATTGAGATGTGACGGGGTCATTTGTAAAATCTAAAAACATGATAAGAAATTCATACTCACATTGATGGGTTTTGAAGACTGTTTTATATATCCGAATTTGGTGATAACCTAATCTTAAAATAAGTTTGTAGAAAAAGAAACGCCATATACTTCATCTAAAAAGTCTTCTATGATCGGAATAGGGAGCTTGTTTTTGATGGTTAAACCATTCAATTGCCTATAGGTGATGAAAAGGGAAATCCCATTCTGAGCACAAGGATACTCTGTCCATTTTCTAGCAAGCGTGTGAAATATGAGAAAGTATTGCTCGCATTTCCTGATTCACCGCCATGGACTGTCCATATTAAAAGAAGGAAATTCCATTTTAGGGGATGAAATAAAGGGTATGGCAGGCTGAATCCAAAAATTCTCCCGCTTGCCAAGCTTTCTTCAAATCCTACTTAATTTGTGTTGCCTGATCGAAAGTGGTAGTCACCAACCTGGATCACATGAGGGTTAATCAGTAAAGATCCCTGGTCAGAACTAAGAGGAGCAATTGGAGCTGGATTGGAAGGAATTATGGCAGGTGATTGTATCTTGATAGCTGAATTCTGTTGTGAGTTTCATATCGGGAATACAACTCCATAAGAGCTGCCTTATAAGTTAGGGGGATTCTCTTTTCTCATGGTGCACCTTTTGGGGAAGACTCAACTCCCAACGGCTTGTACTCGCAACAATGATAATTTTATTAAGATCGACCCCGACCCAGAATGGGCTACCTGTAGAGGATTTTAATCGAAAAAAGCTACTTGCTGACGGGCTTGTTGAGCGAAAAAGACCGATCGAATGAGAATGCACACACACTTGTGGGAGAAAGATGGAGAACACACAGATTTTATGTGGAAACCCTTCACGAATCGAAGGAAAAAAATCACGAGACATTTAGTTCACAACAAGTCTACTATGTGAAAATTAGTTATAAAATTTTTTGAGATATAGTATCCGCTACACACGCGAGACAGAATAAGAAAAACAATTTCAGAGTAAGAAGACTCTCACTTCACTCTTATATCTCTATTTTTCTTCTCTCATTTCTCTCACTGGTGGTGCAGTCCTCTCTCTTTTTCCTTTCACACACGCTTAGATTTCCCCGTTGTAGACTTCGTCTCACTGGACTTTACCGCCCACAGACTTCGTCTCACAGTCACACCTTTCTACATGCCCAGCATAAAATTTATATTGATTTTTCCTGGAGATCATCTACCCAATAAGTAGGTTCTGTGTGGACAAAAAACTGCCATCAATTATGTAACCTACCACTATTTTTGCCCACCAACTCTGCCAAGTGCTGTCTTGTTAGGAGGAGTAGACTTTTTCCATCAATTAGCTACCAGCTCTCTGAGGTCAACCAGCCTTCTAAAAATCTGCCTGCGTAGATATAACCTTTCTCCCCTTTTGACAGCTACCAACTCCGGTACGCAGACTTTGCAAATCTAGCAATGTCCTTGACCATCATTCTTCAACAGAGTCCTCGGATATTCCTTGATGTCTTCAGGCATTATCCAAAAGCCTTGGACATCAACCTATGTCTTCGCGGTTATTCATAGTCCTCGATCATTGGTTGATATTCTCGGTTTTTACTGTGCTTAGCCCATGTCCTCGGGCATTATTTGTATTTTGGATGTTTTGGGCAAACTGACCATTTTGCCCAAACCTAGTAAAATGGCGCAACTAGGCAAAATGGCGCAACCAGCCATTTTGTCCCGAACATGGCACAATTGCGTACTGGTCAATTTCTTGCCGAAATTCCAAACTAGTAACTCATATTGGAATTCTATTTCGGAATTTCATACCGGTATATCTTGCCATACTAGTAAATCCAACCATACCGATAAATCCTGACATACAGGTAAATACTGCAATACCGGTAAAAACCTGCCATACCGTAAATCCTGGCATACCAGTAAATATTGCCATACCGATAAATCAAGCCATACCGGTAAATCCTGCCATACTGATAAAAACTGTCATTCCGATAAAAACCTACCATACCGATAAATCCTGCCATACCAATAAATACAGCTATACCGGTAAATTCTGACATACCGGTAAATACTACCATACTCGTAAAAACCTACCATACCGGTAAATCCTTCCGTACCGATTATTTTGTGCAAATTGGCCATTTTGCCCCAAACCTGGCAAAATGGCACAACCAAGCAAAACCATAATCAGCCAGTCAATGCGTTGACCCGCTATTTTTTCCCATATTAACAAACTGTATTTCACGCACTTTAGCCGGAATCCATAATCGGCTCGTCAACCTGTTGACCGGACATTTTGGCCTTCACCCGGTCAACCCGTTGTTTACCGGCCACTTCCTTCGCCATCCACAAAATTTGCCTTGCACGACTAGTCTTATCCGGATTTTCACTCCGACAAATTCACTTTATCATTTACTCTTGGAAAACCCACTCTAGAGAATTCCTCTCCGGTAAATTCCACTCCAAAATTTGCCACTCCAAAAATCCACTCTGAATTTCCTCTATGGAAATTCACTCAAATTATTCACTCCGACATAATCCAAGCGGACATTTTTCCATATGGGATTGACCCTAACAAAATTTCCCTCACAACATGTTGGAAAAACTTCGCCTTTTTTTGGCGACCTCATCGCTTGCCCTTCGGCAGCTTCCCCTTAATTAAGATTTCGGCGTTAGCTTCTACAAGCCTGAATGACACCTTCTTCCGCTCCACTAAATTTGGAGTAGTCTCACTTCCCTTTAACTTCTTCATTGCGGCAGAGTCATTCTCCTTTACATTCCACATTGGCCACCTCCTCCTGCCACCTCGACCATTGCCCCATTTGGTCACCTTTGCATTTTCCTTGGCAACATAAGTTTTCATTATGTATTACCTTGATCTCCTACTTCCCTTTATCATAATTGAGACACATTTTGTAAGTTTTCATTGGCCGTCTCCAAACGCAATCCTGAAGTCATCTTCATCCAGCTTCCCAATTGAAATTACATTAAACCTCAAATTTGGGAAATTTTGCACGCCTTTCAGCACGAGCTTGTTCCTATTGCTTATCCGCAAGCAAATATCCCCAATGACAACAACCCTTAACGAGCTACCGTTACCCATTTTAATACCATGTAGCCAACGGGTGTATAATTCATGAAGTGAGATTTTCTCGGTGTCACATGGTGTGAGGCCACACTGTCCATCACCCAACTCGCCTCCTGGCACGGTAGGCTTCGTGCTTCCCCTCATGAACAACCAGGAGGTCTCCGTAGAAAGCGACAGTTTTTCGATCATCATCGTGATCTCTTTTCACTTGATAATTGCTTCAGCTCTCCTTTGCTTACTTCCTCTGCTGGTAGTTCCGCTTTATGTGGCCTTTCTTGCCACAGAGGAAGCATGTCCTCTCCTGAAGCCTGTTCTGGCTATTACTCCTCTCCGACTTGTCGCCTCCACCTCTTTTCATCGATTTTTCTAGTCCCCGACTATTGGTCACTACAAGAAGACTTGGTTGTAAGCTTGAGGACTCACTGCTTTCCCTTCGTTTTAACTCATTCATAAGTAGGAAAGTTATAACATCGTCCAATCTCAGCATGTCTTTCCCGAAAAGTAGTGCCGTGATAATATGATCGTACGATATCGATAAGGATACCAGCAATACCAACGCTTTGTCTTCCTCCTTGATCTCCACATCAAGAGCCAATATCTGCGTCACAATCTGGTTGAACTCGTCCAAATGCTTCTTAAAGCTCCCACCTTCTAATAAACATAGGCCATAAAACTGCTTCTTCATATGCAACATTGTCATCAAGGATTTAGACTTATACGTACTCTCAATCTTTTCCCAGACCTCCGCTGGGTCTGACAAGCCTATGACATCCTAGAGAGTGTTATCCGCAAGACACAACTTGATTGTGTAATTAGCAAGATCCCTCCTGTCTTGACACTCATCCTCTGTCATGTTCTCTGACTTCTCCCCCTTTCTCCGAAAAGATTTTGCCGTCTCGTTTTTGGTCAAAATATTCTCACCTTTTCTTGCTAAAGGATGAAGCTATTTTGCCCATTGAACAGTTTCACATTAAACGACACATTCCTTGACGACGACGCCATGCAACCGACGGTTCACAACTAGTCTCTTATATCATTTGTTAGGAAAAAAAAGCTGGTCGCACGAGAATGCACACACACACTTGTGGGAGAAAGAGGGAGAACACACATATTTTATGTGGAAACCCTTCACAAACACTTGTAGGAGAAAGAGGGAGAATGTACAAATTTTACGTGGAAACCTTTCATGAATTGAAGGGAAAAAATTACGGGACACTTAATTCACAACAAGTCCACTATATTAAAATTGGTTACAAAAATTTTGGAGATAGAGCATCCGCTATACACTCGAAATAGAATGAGAAAAATAATTTTAAAGTAAGGATACTCTCACTTCGCCTTTATCTCTCTATTTTTCTTCTCTCATTCCTCTCACCGGTGGTGCACTCCTCTCTCTTTTACCTTTCACACATGCCTGGATTTCATCGCTGTGGACTTCGTCTCACTAGACTTTACCGCCCACAGACTTTGTCTCATAGTCACACCTTCCTGCCTGCCTAGCATGTACATTTATATTTACTTTACCTGGAGAATATCTACCAAATAGGCAGGTTAAGTGTGGACAAATACCTACTATCAATTCTGCAACCTACCACTATCTTTGCCCACCAACTCTGCCAAGTGCCATCTTGTCGGGAGGAGTTGACCTTTTTCGCCAATCAGCTACCAGCTCTCTGAGGTCAACCATCCTTCAGAAAATTTGCCTGCGTAGATGTCGCCTTTTTTCCCTTTTAATAGGTACCAACTCTGGTACGCAGACTTTGCAGATCCAACAAAGTCTTTGGCTATCATTCTTCAACAGAGTCCTCGGGCGTTCTTTGATGTCTTCAAGCATTGTCCAAGAGCCTCGGACATAAACCCATGTCCTCGGACGTTATTCATAGTTCTCGGTCATTTGTTGATGTCCTCGGTCTTTACTGTACTCAGCCCATGTCATTGGGTATTATTTGCATCTTGGCCGTTTTGGGCAAATCGACAATTTTATCCAAACCTGAAAAAATGGCGCAACCGATTTTTTTGCCCCAAACCTGACACTGTTGCATACTGCTCAATTTCATATCAAAATTTCATACTGAAATTCTAAATCGGTAACCCATACTGGAATTACATTTTGAAATTTCATACTGGAAAATCCTGTCATACTGGTAAATTCAGCCATATTAGTAAATCCTGGCGTACCGATAAATACTGCCATAACTGTAAAAACCTGCCATACTGCTAAATCCTAGCATACCAGTAAATACTACCATACTAGTAAAAACCTGCCATACCGGTAAATCCTTCCATACCGGTCATTTTGTGCAAACTGACCATTTTACCCCAAACCTGGAAAAATGGCGCAACCGGGCAAAACTATAATCAGCCGATCAACGCGTTGACCCACTATTTTGCCTTATATTGACAAAGTGCATTTCGCGCGCTTCAGCCGTAATCCATAATCGGCCGGTCAACCTGTTGATCGGCAATTTTGGCGTTTAGCCGGTCAACTCGTTGTTGACCGACCACTTCCTTGCCCATCTACAGAACTTTCCTTGCATGACTGGTCTTTTCCGAATTGCTACTCCGACAAATGCACTCCATCATTTGCTCTTGGGAAACTCACTCCGGAGAATTCCTCTCCGGCAAATTCTACTCCGAAATTTGCTACTCCGAAAATCCACTCTGGATTTCCTCTCTGAAAATTCTCTCTAGATTTCCTTTCTGACAAATGATTCACTCCGACGTAATCCAATCCGGCATTTTTCCACGCAGGAGTGATCCCAACACCTCCCTACTACTAGAATTGCTATCTGACAGCTTGCCTTGCTGCTTTACTGCTGCCATGTGACACAGCCATGAACCATCCCATGCCCACCCACCCACTCTCTCTCGCAACGTCCAAGCACAACGCATCACATTCCACCGAAGAAGTCGACGATCCAAGGAGGAGCCATAAATATTTCAAGGAGGCTCTTCCCTCCATTATTCAAATTTTACCTACACTAACAATTCCTTTCCCCATCTCCATCGCACAGCCTTACTGGCCTGACTCCCAACCCATGCAGCAGCCTCACAAGCCTTGGAGCCACATATCATGGCCATGCCCACCGGCATACCTAATTCAAGCAGGATGCATCAGAAGATTGCAATTGCATTTTTCTTTTTAAAAACATTGCTGTAGTTGCAATGCCAAACATGTCCTAGATTGCTAACAGGAGTAAGTTAGTGGAGTCCTTACGGCTTGGAGACCATTCCCGTCCAAACGAACGTCTATCGGAAGATGTGGGCCACGAAACCTATGGAGCAATGTGATCTTCTTGTGTATATATATCCTATATTTGTCAAGTTTTAAAACTGAAAAATTAAGGTATAAATAATTGCCATTGTGCATGGTTCAAGTAGTCTCCTAGTTTATTTACACAGTCTACAAACGTAATATAATCGATCATTTATAAGCACATTTGTAAAATGTAAAATCAGTTTTTCAATGTCAGATTTGGTCTCCTCTCTTATTTTGAAAAACTCTAGCAAAGTTAATTAGCTTATTATCCCATCAAATGGTATGTAAATCACAACCAACATGAATTTCGACCAATGCTTATTAATCTGATCTCCCCTAAAATGCATATCTTTCTTCGTAAAGCAGCATTCGACGTAAAATACAACTCTATTTTGATTTTTCTTCCTCTAAAACCAATGTCCAAAGGCATGGAAATTAAGCAACTACTATCAAACAAGGGCCATATAGACAAAAAAATGTTCCTCCGTACAATTCATTTGCATTAATTGTAAGAGATACGCCATCTTATTATAATTTGATTGTGGAAATCACGTGATCAGAAGACTACATAAATTTAACCTTTCTTAAACTCTGCGACATGATCAGAAGACTAAATATTTGAGGCCACAATCCATTTGTTTAGCAGGGAGCCGTCCGGTGGAGAAACTTCGAGACGATTCGAAAATTGAAATTAGGACGGCGGAGAGGAAGGAATCAATCGATGGCCAATATCCTGAGCAAAGCATCACATGAGATGCCTCCCCGTTGGGCGGAGTCATCCGCCAATTCGATCATGGCTTTGACATCTTCATCATTGATGTCGAACCCTCCCCGATTCAAAAATGCCTTCAGATCATGGTAGCTGAGCTTGCCGTCGCCGTCCCCGTCCATGAGCCTGAACGCCTCCCCCATCAGCATCATCATCGTCTCATTTCCTTTGCCCAAGGGATGATGCTGGCCGTCGCCAGTGATATTCAAGACGCGCTCGAACTCATGAAACTGGACGTAGCCATCCCTGTTGGAGTCGGCGACCGTTATCATTGTCCCGATTAGGTCATCGTCTCCCGACGCGCCGGCGTAGAAGGTTCTTCTGAGGTCATCCTTGCTGATCTGCCCGTCGTGGTCTGCGTCCAGCACGTCGAATGCTTGCTGCAGCCCCGATCGCCGCTCTTGTGATGTCACACCGCTGCCGGAGGGACACATACCGGCTGTTTCAGAGAGAGAAAATGCTTGGAATAGTTTGGAGGGAGAGAGAGAGAGAGAGAGAGATAACAAAAAAGGAGGAAGACGGGAAATCTTTGTTGGGGGACGAATTCGCTTGGCAGGTTGAGAACATAGGCATATATACTCCATCTTGGGCAGGATATTCCTTTTATTTAGTCGGAATATTAAAAATTGCAAAAAAAAAAAAAAAAATTATAATGGGAAAACAGAAAATATATAATTTTTATATGATTTCATAGCCAGTTACCTCGTCGGTGCTCGTGGTTTTCACGAAAAGCTAATATTCATTACTGTGGGGTCAACCTTTATTCGTTGACCGAAATAATAATAATAATAATATTTTTTTTCTGTGTGTGTGGAAAAAAGCGTTGAGGTACTGCTCTACACATTTAATTAGTTTAGTTAATGTTAAAATCTTATACGTAAGAGAGTCCTAAGTTATTTTAAAAACTACAATACCAAATTACACATAAACAGATTCACCTTTTATTTTCACTAATTGATGTACCAAATTAAAGAAAGGGAATAAAAATAAAAATCTGGGCTCATTTTTTCTCCATTCTTTTTTATCACTTGACTATGGTAATAATTTTTAAAAAAATTATTTATTTTTTTTATTTGGTCTCAAATTTAAAATAAAAAAATACAAGAGCATCAAAATTGTCTTTTTTTTTTTCGTGCCAGGAAAAAATTATTATTTATAACAAGCATATTTTATAGTTAAATTTATTATACACATAATAGAAAACGGATCACCCTTTAATCACTCAAATGACCATTTTTCTATACAAGTTTAAAGGCCGTGCATACCAAAGAAATATAACTTGTTCAAATTACAAAGGATTACAATTTTTTTAATAATTTTGATTAATAATTAAATGTATGTCACATTGTTTAGAACAGTTCTCATAACACACATGATAATTATGATATAATTGACTGACAATAAGACGGGAAAGAAAACTAAAGCTCTTTAGAAGAAGGTGGGATCCGAGTGTTGAAAATCTCAAGATCTAAAAATAAGTTTAATAAGAGTATACGGCCTACAAGATATTCGGTGGGTCTATGCTTTGTTCCTCCCTAAGGTTGTTTTGATTTTTGTAGTTTACAAGTGTTGGAACAAAAAATGAGCATTCCGATATTTTTAATTTTATTTTTTTTGAAAGCTAAGTCAAAAAATTTTACCCATTGTAATCTTAAAAAATAGTAAAAGAAGAAAAAAGAAACTTATCCTTTAAAAATGTCAAAAAATGCAATTCCTCTTTCATAGCAGAGCCCAATAAAATATAATATTTTTAATCAGTTAAAAATTTAAAACTTTTTAATATTGAAAATAAAAATGAAGGCACCATTTATGCTAAAATTTTATCCTTTTGGGATGAAATAGAAAGAAGAGAAGGGATTTATAGTGAAACTATGATGTCTTATTTGATTAACAAAATAGAATAAAGTTGTAGTGAATATAAAATATTACAGATGCGGTGTGGTGAAAATAAAATAAAATGTTACAAATTCATTTGATAACATAAAAAAAAAGCATTCCAATATTTTTCAGAAGAATTGGACGGGTTATGACTTGCCTGTTGAGATAGATAATATTTGCATATAACTTTAGCTACTGTCAATAATAATATTTAAAATATTAAGTTAAATATATGTAAAAATATCACCTTCAAATATCGGCCGCTCTTTGTTTATCTTTCAGGAAAAATATAATCCGATTGGAGAATAATAATGTTAAAATTTTCTCGGAATTGTTATCTTAATACTACGTCGTCATAGCTAAACGGGCCACGAGTAAAAAAAAAGGAATAAAAAAGATAATTTCTTCGCGTGAGTGACGGTGGTCATGTTCCGGAAAAGTTGGTAGTACGTAAGGCGTGACATCACTGGTCGAAGCGAAGGGTCAAGATCCCAAAATGTTGATGAGGTATGTCGTGATGTCACAGTTTCATTAGTCGGTCAAATGAAGGCCAAGCATTCCCACGTGCTTCTATTTGCAACCTGATTTATAGGAATATTTTTAATTTTTTTAAAAAATTTTAACAATTTATGAAAAAAAATTAAAAGCTTCTAATCTCAATTAATTGTAACTTTTTTTAATTATAAAATAAAAATATAATAAAATATATTCAAATTTAAATAGATATAAACAATCATAGTAAAGACCTAATTATTAGTGACGAAAAAAATATCAATAATCATAATTATTGAATAAAACTCTCTGAATAATAAGGTACTAAAAAAGTTAACTTACATACCATTGATATAAAAGTATTAACTTAACCGACTTACTCCCTACTTGTAATCCCTACCAAGAAATATTTTGAATTTACCTTTGACAATTGAACCAGATGCCTTTCAATATTCTTTTCAATCTTATTTCACAAGCCGTAGAATTTTTTACATACAACTATATCCTAATTTTTATACCACCTACATCTTTTACAAAATTAACAAGCAGAGAATGATGTGTATAATAATATATATGAAGTAAGAAAACTTTAGAAGTGAAGCTCAATAATCAAGGAAAAGTTTTATCAAAAGATAGCCTTTTACAAATTTAAAAGAAAAAAATTTTAGCTGAGCCGTCATGAGTAATATATTATCAAAAGTTTCTTCATAAGAAATAGAAGGTAGATATATATAGAGGGGATCTAAAATTAGGTAAAAAGATATGACAATTATGAAGATCAACAAGTAAAAAAAAGTTAT
>JAOVVI020015494.1:0-11170 GCA_028571085.2 Nepenthes alata | reverse complement strand
CAAGATATTTATCCTTACAAATATTTTAAAATTAGATTATTGTTAAAAATTATAGCCACTTGATGACATGATGTTTTAAATCCTATGATAATGATTCTTTATTTCAATTCGGGTCATTTGTTGACATATGATAGTGGGGTTGCATTTGATATCTATTCTGGATTTTATAAATTTTGTAATTATATTTCGAGTTTTAAGTTTTAAAATAGATAAATATAATAATAAATTATTTAAGATAAGATAAAATAATTTTGTTGCATAATCAAATTTGGAATGCGACACGTTTATTGGTCAAAATACACATGAGCATGGATCGAGTGCAGATCAGGTATCACTCAACTTAATTTATTTCAAATTAAAATAATTTTTGGCCAAAAATTTTAATTGATTTTAAAACATTATCATTTTAAATAAGTTAATTATCATTAAAAAAATATTTTAAAATTCATACATTATAGGGTATGAGTAAGTCAGGCTTATTATTGTCTTATTATTAGATAAATGGTAGTTGTTAGGAACCTTAACAAAGAAAAACTAGTCCTTCTAGTTATTCATTGAATTAGGATTTCTTCCACTAATTTTAAATTCCTTATGGGGATCATATAGATTTACTCATTCTTATGATTAAATTGGAACAATTGAAATAATATTAGCATCAAACTATTTCATATGTCACTTAAAGAAGATGCACAATGCAACTGTATAATAAATGGCATCAGGGTAAAAGTTTATGATTAGAATTCGCATTGTATCCATTATTTCTATGAACTCTCTTGTGATAGGGAGGCAAAGCCCACTTTTTTCTTATTGATCTTATATACAACAATGAAACCATCATGAGGGACTGGAATCTTATCCTTGGGGGCAAGGATAACGATAGAAATAGCGGGGTGAATATGATACTTATTGTAAATAGGCACATCATTTGGTAGTATCAAAATTGATGGGCCATCTGCCACGCCACAAGAGATCGGACCTTTGGATTGACATTATGCCATGAAGTGTGGGAGAGGAAGTTGAAGCCCTCCGGACTTTCAAATTTTATAAGAGCTTTATTTTAATAAAATTACATTTCATCATTTAATTGTAATATAATTAAGAAGCATTATTCTAAAAAGAATAGTACTTTCATCACAATATGGAATAAAAAAATATCCATTGATTCTTTATTAAGTAATGTTTGAGGACAATTATAGCCATGACCAATAATAAAACGTCACATTGAAACATATAGGTTAATGAACCTATACAAAATAGATAGATGGATGCTCACCACATTACCCCAAGGCATCGTTAAAGTAATTAAATGACATCTCTAAAAATATTTTTAACATATGATCGAAAAATGAGGCGGCACCCATGAAACTTTCGTAAAAAGCAAAAAATTTTTCAGTATGTTCTCATACGTGAAGGATTTTTAAAAAGGTTAGAATGATATGGAGATTTGAAATCTTATTTCAATCATAACGCTTTATATAGTGATTATTATTATGTTATAAAGTTCTCTAAACAGAACTCCACCTCTTGTTAAAAATTTTCTATTTTTTACAAATTGACCATTTCGCCTCCTAAAATAGCAAATTGCCACTAAATTGGATTTATATGGGTATCCTACAAGGACTACCCAACGGGCTGAGGCCCATTAATCATTAAATTATCAAGGTTCAAGGACCATTATTTTATATTGTTAAAAAAATATAAAATATTTTTGTGATTTTTTAAAATATTAAAGTACAAAAATATTAATATTATAAAAAAATAATCAAAATATACTTATTATCATATGCTTTTAACTTCTAAAAATAATATAAAATAAAATTTATTAAATTTTTGATCGAATTGCCAATAAAAAGCAGACGCCCCACTTAGCCCCTCATAAATCGACTCGAGGGGGATACATCTCCAATCCTCACTCTTGGATAGAGATCTAATCGTAAAAATTTTAAGTCTAAAAAATTATATTATAGTTGTTTTTATTAACTTTTTTTTTTTGTAAGATTATAAATATTTATTTTAATTTTTTTATAAAAAATCTAATTTAGATTATTATTATTTTTTTTTATTTTTAAATTTTTACGAATTTTTTCTATCTAATGCACTCTCGAATCCCCTGTAAACCCCCCTTCACCCTGCTGAACCTCTGTCGCCCTCATCAAATCCGCTCTCTGTTTCTACGCCGCTCTTTCCTCGTCTCTCTTTCACTCATCTCTCTCTCTCTTCGAGTATTCCAACTTTCTTTGCTTCCTCTTTTCTCTCTTGCGTCTATCTGTTGCTTCGTTGATGGGGAAGAAGCAAAAGCAGAATCAGAAAACTTTACGACCGCCAGAGCTTCCGCCGGAGGTTCCGGATGAGGCAATCGAAGTCTCTGATGAGGATGTTCAATTTGTCTCCGAGAATCGAAACTATGCGCGCTTTGTTTCTGGTTTGGACACTCAATCCATTACCAAGTAGGCCTTTACGCTTTCTATTTTGACGTTGTCTTTTTTTTTTGTTTGTTATTAACGAGGTTTTCAGTTAAGTTTCCATGGATGTTATATGATTAGAAAACTAAATTATGCTCATCCATGTGTTTTGTACTTCGTGCAATGCTGACGTCAGAAGTTTCATTGGATATTTACTTGTCAACATGGACGGTAATTGCGCAACGCTAATCGAATAAAAATGAAATTTCTTGGAATTTAACTAATGGGATTTTTTTTATTATAATTATATATATTCTGTTGGTCGATGTGAATGCTTATAGATATTTTCCTATAACGCCAGAGTTGAAGACTGATATTTCACGTGGCACTGGATAACTACTTGTTTGTGTTACGTCACTTGGAAGTTTTTTGGGGAAACGGTGGATAACTATGCTTCTATGGCCCTTTTTCATAAGTGTCATAGATCTCTTAATGGTCTACACGTCAGCAATGTCGTTTCTATTTTATGGTGTATTTGGGATTAGCCCTCTACGAGAAAGAAAAACTAAAGTTATACTTCCACTTTTTGGAGAATGAGGGCAGCCAGAGCGTTTCTGTTTAAACTTAATATGCTTTCTCAATTGGCACCAAGAAAAGGAGTTTGAGAAATTTGAAAGGAAGGGCATATTTAGTTGTGGAAAACTAAGGTTGTTCTGTGGAAAATTATTTGAGGAAAATATGTTTTTCAGAAAATCTTTTCAAATTTGTATGTTTTTGAGATTTCAAATCTCGAGGATGTGCCATCTTATCCTAACATAACATCATTTGTATGAGGAGCTGGATGATGAAGCCGCAAAAACAACTTTTTCTGTTGTGACTTTTTGGGTGAGTTTGGTCAGAATGGATTCTACCAGTCAAAACAATGTCCTCCATGCTCTCACAATCCACATATGGAGGAATA
Organism: Nepenthes alata; assembly: GCA_028571085.2. Lineage (NCBI taxonomy): Eukaryota > Viridiplantae > Streptophyta > Magnoliopsida > Caryophyllales > Nepenthaceae > Nepenthes > Nepenthes alata. The sequence goes on along the minus strand of JAOVVI020015494.1, from coordinate 7,807 downwards.
AAAAGTGAGGACTTAGGCCCCCAAGTAGGAGGAAACAAAGGAATATCTTGAATTGGGATGGTAAACCATCAGAAGCCAACCAATAACCCTAACCGTCCTATAGCCTTTGGAATCAGACATCCTATAGCCTTCTTCCCTTTAAAAGCCAAGGGAATGATGGATCTATTACCTGTAGGAAACTTGGAAAGCGTAAAAAAGATGTATTGCAAAATTTTATGTTGGTCATAAAAAGGAATTTCCATGATTTTCTAGGTCTAGTTTATATAAATTCTTTTTGTGAATTTGTGGGGATGGAAATATTGTCTTGTAAACTAATAAATATAAATATATGCCAAATTTAAATGAAAAATATGATAAAGGAACCACTTTGATTTAATTTTTTAATTGATTTTGTTTGTATGTTGTCTTTATTCGCAAGAATAACCTGAAAATTTTATGTAAATTGTCAATCATTATAAATGACAACTACACATTGGAAAATATAGTAATATCACTTGATATGGAGAGTCAAAAGTGTGGTCCTTTTAATATTATTTAGATACCATCTAATATTACCTTAGATTTAATGAAATTCAATATTTGTGCATAATTAATTTAATGAGAAAATACAAATTACATTGTTAATAATTTAAAGTATCACTAGTAGGGCTGAGTGCCATCAATAGCTACAATTTAATATTGATAACTTACCATACTTAGGTCAATTGAGTATCACTTAGTTTAGGGTTGTCTTATAATTATGTATGCTTAAAATTGGGCAGAAGCTCGATTCATTAACTGCTAAATCTTTTAACGGAGCTATCACAACGCACAGGTCAAGTTTTAGTAGTTTATCAACTCTAATTATATATCTATTGATCAATGTGTTGTTAATGACCATTATTCATCGATGGTGTAATGGACACGTTTCTCACATAAATGAATGAGTGGCTTTTCAAATAAAAAAAATTGTTTAACTATAAAAATAGAAAAGTGGAAAGGAAATGAAAACTACTAGAGTGAAAACAAATTTCCAAATGATAGAGTTTAAATTTTTGTGAATGAGTAGCTGCCTTTTTGTTGTTCTAGTTTTCACATAACTGTTCCCAAACTTGGGTAAAGGAGAAAGTTGCATTGGATAGGATAATTATCTAGATAGTTATCAATACTTAAATAGAAACCAAATATAAACCTAAATTTAAACATAAACGTGGGATCACATGTTTATTTTCACATTCGTGCATTTTTCTTGATTTCTTCATTATTCTCCAAAATATATGTAAAATTCTACTTACGTATTGAAATGCCTTATAAATTAGACATTCTAAGATCTGAATGCAATGAAGTAAACAACAAGAATCATATTAATTCATGATAATTTGGAAGAAATAAGGAAATTGTACAAATTAGAACATACACATCATTTCAAGGTTTTCGATTGAGGATTTGTGAATTCCAATATTTCTCCCTTAAAATGCAACCATGGCGTGATAAAAGGAGGAAATAATTTATTTCAAAATAAATAACAAGATAGGAAATATGAACTTCCTAAAGAAAAAGTTATGAACTTGCAAAGAAGAAGTTTGAACTTACACCAAATAAGAAGATGACTTACATCAAGAAAAGATAACTTACAACAAGAAAAAGATGGCTTACATCAAGAAAGGTAACTTGGATGTTAGATTCCCAATTGATCAATCTCTTCCACTTCCATGGTTCTTCCTTTTCTTCTTCTTCGTTCTTCTCTTCCTTTTATTGATTAATGTGGTGTGTAAAATAATATAAACCAAATACTTTATTTATAGAAGTAATGAATCAATATCTTTTTTAATCTTCTAATTAAAACATGTTTTAAATAGTTGTAAACAATCATTAATTAATTAATTAACTAACTTTCGGTATTATCCTGAACATAAACGGTCACAGTTATGACTTCCACTTGGAAATTGACCAAAACTTGTTGAATTTCACATGAAAAGACCTTTTATTCTCACGGCTTGGCCTAGTCAATAACTCACTAGGCCTTTTTTGTTTAAATAAAAAACTGATTTGATTTCACAACGGTCATTTGGCATTCGAGGAACCCTTTGAATGTGAGGTCAAACGCCGCAACCACTTTGCCAATCTTCACCAAAACGGACTCTCTTTGCAGACTTGTATTTCAGATCTGGGTTATTTAAGGGATCTAAAGTAAAGTGGCAGATGAAAGGCGGAAAAGCACCTTAGTATCTATATTATAAAAGAAAATATATTTCGATATTTGGATCAATTATTATAGCATGAGATCATTGAGTCATACAATTAGACCTTGGGAATGTAATTGTACAAAGACCAATAGAAAAAAACTTGTGTGTCAAACAGTTTTGGTTTATGATAGGGTGATCAACTATTAAGGTTATATATATCTATTTAGAATGTCCATGATGTGTGACAGAAATGATCTAGGCATTGTTATAATTGTTTTGAATGATGCTTGTGATGGGTACCTAAAAAATTTTAATCTCTTACAGTGGGTTTGAAGAAGAGAGTAAGGACAAGCATGATTGTTGATGACCAGAATCAGAAATGTAGGCGGGAAACTGGGATTTTAGATTACAGTAAGTTTACATCAGGGATCGTAGTTAATCAGCATTAAGTCCTTACTATTGTCCTTGTTGTGGGCAAAGTTACTAGAAATGTTTGAGATTAGGATATTTGGTGTTTGTTCCTTGGGGATGATATTGTTATGTTTGAAAGTAGAGTAGTTTGTAATATAAAATCATGCAAGATTCTTTGTAATTTAAAGAGTCAAGATAATTATGAGTAGAATGGAGTATGTGAAATGCAACTTCAGTTTTTCTCTGAGAATTTATGAATGTATCAAAGTTTATGATCCAGAAATTCTTAAAGCAATGTTTTTTGTTAGCTAGATTATGTAATTCATGAAATGGTGATGTTGAAGAAGATGCGATGCATAGGTGAAGAAGTTGCTTAACATGGAGAAATTTGTTTGGAGTGTTATTGAATGTTCACATACCTATGAAACTAGGAGGCCTATTATATAAGGCTGCATTATTGTCAAACCTATACATTATGGTTACTTATTATTCGTACTATGCCTGTCACCCTCTCTGTTTTCTCATTCTTCCTTTGATGTTTTACTTTTCACTTCGGTAATCTTTATTGAATTTTACTATGAAGGCATGTTTCTCGAGTAGCTGTTGTAAAAGGAGATGATTTGGAGACTTTATATGAGAAGCGACTGAGAAAGAACTCGGTCGAGAAAGGGGAAAAGGGTCTGGAAGTTGATCCTGTAGATGCGCTTCCAGTCAAGACTTTGGATGGAAAACTCTACTACAGAACAGGCTGCTGTTAGAATTTGCACCATTTCCTTTCTTAGCAATGTTTAAAAATTATTCTCATGGTTAGTTTGACAATATTATTGAATGCAGTCCCAAATGCATCAAAGAAATCTGAAAATGAAGAAAAAGAAGATGAAGTGGAGGGTGATAGAAATAAAGATGATGGGGATGAAAATGCAGTGAGACCAACGAAAGTAGAGAGGAGAGCGAAGTTGAAGAAAAGTAAGGAAGAGGCAAAGAAGCAAGGAAAAGAACAAGCAAAGACACAAGAAGTGCAGCAATCACACCAAGCCGATGTATTGGTAATTTCTATTATGTCCTTTTTGCATTCAACTATAATTTTTCATATTATTAAAAGTTGCATTATAGTTAGCCCATACCTGATCAACATACCTTCATTACTCTTATCAGTTGCATTCTTTGTCATTAAATCTCAGTCTTGGCTCAATTTTTAACCTGAATCTACAGCTGTTGTCCTTCCCCTGAAATTTGGGAGAGATGAATCTGCAGCACTGCCACCTTACAAGCATATAACATTTGCTGTTTGTTGTATAGTGGATGGCCAATCTAAATTGGCAGAGAACTGCATAGAGGGCTTTTTGTTTTTTTTTCCTATGACATTATATTCACCAGATGGACCTTGAATTTTTCCTAAAAAATAATTGTGTTGCTGCCATCTAGTTCACAGAAAGAAACGTCACTAACTTGCATACCATGTTGACCTAGGTTCTGTTCTTGTTATTGTATAGCTTGACATTTTGCCTTCAATGTTAGGCAGACATGGATGTCAGAAGATCCTAATAGTGAACTTTATTGAAGGCTTCATATGAAAAGCATTAAAGTTAACTCTGATCAGGAGTCACGATATGCGTGGAGAAGCTTTGTGCATTCTTTTTTTGTTCACTCTGCCTTTTTCCCAGAAAAAAAATTTGTGTTAGTTGACATTTTTCCTATCTTTGAAATTGAACTGAGGCTTGAAATGTTTTTGTTTCATTTTCCGAGTTGTTTTTTTAATTCTCTGACCTCTTAGGCTACTTCGGGGCAACAACAAGGTTGTTCTATCGTGAACTAGAGGTCATGAGATGAAACCATGAAGATAGCTTTTTTGCAATGTCTAGGTAAGGCTTTTATGCTTACTCTCCTAGGCTTGATGATATGGAAGCCTTGTGGCTCAGCCACTCTGTTACCTCTCGTGCTGTAGTCTGCCGTAAACATCTTGTTAAATGCATCCTAAATTGTGCGAAAGCATTGCTCTTAAGTTTCTTTCACATTCAGAGTTGCTTACAGTTTCACTGGAGACTGGAGAGATATTTCTCCAGCAACATTTATTTCAACTTATTGAGGTGGTCTGTGCAGGGATTAAGTTCCCCGTATTTTGGCTTTAAGAGTTTTTTCTGTTTTTCACATTGTGGCATTTGCTTCCCATTAGACATAGAAAGGATCGGATTCTGTGACAAATTACAAATTGCATATTTCTAGATCTTGGTAGTTTGTGGACACTCTGTAGATGCATTTGCTTCATAACCTAAAATAAAAATTTTATGATTGACACTGATCGTTTCAGTAGAAATGCAGAGCAATGAGAATTAAATAAAAGCCAAAAGATGAAAAAGAATTCTTGATAATAATGATCTTCATGTGAGACATCTGGATGGTGCGTTTCACATTATTACTGAAGCATATTATATCACATCAACTAGTTTTTTGTTCTCTATATGCATATTATCACTTTTTATTTGTGCCGTCGAACTTTTTCTTTTCTTTTTTTTCTGGTTTGAGATTTTATATAGGTAAGACTTCATAATACATAATGCTTATTTAAGTATAAGTTAACCCAATACTAAGACAAACGAGTTAACACACAAGGAACTGAAACATAGCATATTTATTTGATGGGTGGACATCTGGATGTGACTGCATCCACCCAATTATTGTACAAGTTAACTTTGAACTAAGTGTCAACTTTGGAACTAATGTTTAGGAATCTCAATTTAACATCAAATTCACAAATACTTGAATATTGTACTACATCAATACAAATCATACACTTTTTAACATCATGACCACAACACTGCTAATTAATGCCCATCGAGACAACACATTTTCTCAAGATATTGGACTGATAGCTTATGTAATAACCCTCTAATAACATCACCATTACAAGAAAAAATCCACCAAATTGTGGTCATCACTGCTCTTTACAGAAGCTTCAATCATACTACACCAGGAAATGACATTTCTTGCAAATTGCAGTAGAGAGCACAAGGCTCTTGCGTTGTGGGGTCTAGGTAGCGTCAAGATGTACGTAGGCTTATTCTTGCATGTCAAGATGACATTTCTTTTAGCTTTAGGAATTCCATCATAAAACATGTGCAATCAATCAACTTGTACATAATATTTACTACTCAACATAGCATTCGAATAATTTGTCCTTGTCTGTAAATTTACAAGTACACTGAGCAGTGCTGGTGTCACTGTCCTATGTGAGAAATGCATCAGATTCAGAACAGAATGGAACTTATTTTGAAGTACTTGCAATATCATTCAGGTGGTTATTCTCAATTATTCACTTATGAAAGTGGCAGTTTCATTCATTAGCTCTTGTGAAGTTACATATGGTTTAGAATGCAGGAACACAAGGAATGATGATAAGGATGAATGCTTCATTCACATTCTCATGAATGCTTGGTGAAAATTGCATTACCCGTTACTGAAATTTGAGAATCAAATGTTTGTGCCTTGTTTCACATCAATGGAGTGGGTGTAATGAAATTCAGGTTGTAGAAATGAGCAAGCTGGCGATGTTTTGGTCTAAATCACCCAACAAGTTGGAGAATGTTAAACACCATTACTAACACTCCAACAGTTCCTAACATCTCAATACTAACAATCCAACCTTTCCTCATTTACGCATTTCCATTTCCAGTTTAACATCTCCTTTCAATTCCTTGCTTTCCCTTGTATGAAACGGCATGGTAATTGGAACGGCCAAGTTTCGAATTTCATAAGGTTGCTGAATATGTTAGTTATGTTAGAACTTAGAGACCGGAAATCTAAACTGGCCAAGTAGTTCATTCCGGCAATTATCATTCCGGAAATCCAAACCGGCCGAGTAGTTCATTCCGGGAATTATCATTCCGGAAATCCAAATCGGCCAAGTTGTTCATTCCCGGAATTATCATTCCTGAAATCCAAACCGACAAAGAAGTTTATTTTGGCAAGTAGTAAATTCCGACAATTATCAAATCCAAACAGGCCAAGTAGTTCATTCCAGCAATTATCATTCCGGGAATCCAAACCGGCCAAGTAGTCCATTACGGCAATTATCATTCCGGGAATCCAAACCGGCCAAGTAATCTATTTCGGCAATTGCCACTCCGGCCCGACAATCATATATATATATATATATTTTTTTTTGTAACATGTAAAATATATTATAACCTGCAAATCTTATCTATTATAAGCTTATCCATTAACTATAGTTCAGCAGCAAATTCATGGATAATAGTGATTATACAATCGCCTAATATTAACCAATTGTCACACTCTTGGAACTCTAAAACCCAGCTCAATGACTCAACCAAACTAGACTTGTGATTAAGTAGTATTAGGGACACCTAAGTTAGCATGCTGGCAGCAGTTCAGTTTAAAATAAGGGACACTTAAGTTAGCATACTAGCAGTAGCTCATCTTAAGATAAACTCTATATAAGGCTACGTGAGAGAAGGGAAGAATAAAGGGAAAACAAAAGGAGAAAAAGAGAAGAAAAACTGTGTGGCCGAAGTGAAGTGAAGGGAAGAGGCAGAATTCAGCAAGTCAAGTGATCAGGGGAAAGTGTACCTATGCCTTCTTTCCTTGTTGTGTTTCTTTGATTATTCTTTTAAGTATTGTTGTTTCAATACTTCAATTTCCTATTTTATTATTCCTTTACTGTCATAATATTATGAGAAAATCAGATTTAAAGAAGAAAAAATGCTGTTGGATTATTTGATATTAATTATGAAATTCAAAATCGAGTATCCAACCGGTGACTAAATATCGAACAATAATTAATCCAATAAATACTTCAAGTTCAAACTCTTCTTTTTCAGTATACAAAAATATTTTTAGACTCGAATATTTTACTACAAGTATGAATATTATTTTCAGAATTGAGTATTTTACTGTAAGTATGAATATTGAATGGGAGCTCTACACCATGTTAAGAAATTTGTATGAAAGATTATTTTCTTCTAGAATAAAGAAACAAATTGTAGAGTTTCCAGAAGAAATTTTGAAGTAAGCAACTAGACCAAGGATAAATCAACAAATAGTATATTCTGACATACCTTATGTGACGGAACGGGTTTTTTTTTTTTCTAGCTTAAAAGCTTCCGTCAAATAGAAACCCAATTAATGGTTTAAACATAAGGCAAGACTCCTGCAGAAATTTCGGCAGAGTCTCCCTTGCAACTAGATGAAAACCCAAAATACAAACCTGTAATAAC
>JAOVVI020015493.1:0-11171 GCA_028571085.2 Nepenthes alata | reverse complement strand
GTTCATTTTTAACCATTTGACAGGATTACTGCCCAATTAAACTGTTTATCTGGCCATTCAGAACCTTAGTCTTCAATGTACTCCGTAGTTAGGTCACTCAATTACTCAGAAATTTAGTCGTTCGATCAAACTCCTTTCTAACCTAGGATCAACAACTCCGCTGATTCATACTTCTTCATAGGTTTATTATTTGTGGGTCCCATATAGCAATCAGTTTGATCAGTCTTATTTTAGACGATACCCAGCACTAACCCCTATGCTCGGAGAATCCAAGCTTTGAGTATGTTAATATAAAAATCCGACTAATCTGCTTTGAATATTGCCCGAACGCTTCTTCTGAATGATAACTTAACCTGTGCGAACTTATTGTTGTTTAGTCTTGTCAATCAGAGCCGACTTTCTTGTTTCTCGACAGAGATTCTTTGACTATTTGACTATTTTCCTTTGTTTCAAAATGCATTGTTTTATAGCCCATTTTTAAGCTATAAAAAGAACTGCTCTCATAAGATCTTCATCCAAGTTTCAACATCTAATAGAGTTATATATGCTTAGCAGATTAAAGAGAATAGAGTTTACCTAGATGCTTTTGCATTTCTTTTGGAAATGTTCATGAAATTTGTCTTGGTTACCATCTTTTATATGGAAAGTTATCTTAGTTTTCCTCTTTAATAAAATATCCCAAACCGAACTAACTTTTTCGGCTAGGCAGTTGCTCTTGATCCTTTATACCATCTATTGTGGAGTATCTAGGTTCTTACCAGACTTTTGGATAATCATCCAAATTTAATGGCTTTCAGCTCGTGCTGTAATATCTTTGTTTGCCGAAAATCAATTAATTAGAGTCGTTTAACTAGATGCCTTATACCATCCCTTTGGACCCTCTACTTTTCCGACCGAGATTCACCCCTCTCCGTTTTCCTTCAAGTCGAACAATTTAATGTTTCCCATATAAAAATATATCTTGCATATGAATATATCCATGAATAAAAGAATAATTTTTATTTTTACATTCAAATTGTAGTTGTTAATCTGTTCCTTTCGTATTTTAGACTTTTATTCATTCGTATAGGACTATAAGTCATCATAAAATTGGATTAATCAAACTATCCAAATAGAAAAATTTCTTTAATTATTGGTTTGGATACTTTAAAATTTCCGAGTACAAACCCAATTCAAATTTGATATTTCAATATTTTGACAACTCAGACTTCTGATAACTTGACATTATAACAAATCGGGACACTTAATTAAATAATTCGAATTTTAAATTATAAGATTCTACGAGATTCATTTCTTGAGATGAGTTTGACTTCTGAAGTGTTATATCTTGATAATTAAATTCATGACGTCATAGTCATGTTGGCTTCCGTAGCTAAAATGATTCGTGTGTGGCGTATTTAATGCAACATCAAGTGGTTTTTAAACCATGCAATTTTTTAATCATTTCAATACGCAATTTTTTGGTTTTGAGTTGAGAGAAAGATGTATTGTCATCTGGAAGATATTGGGAGAGCAAAGTATCATTTGGATCAACATTGTTATTTAAAACGTATCATTTCCAATTTCAGTTGCCTTTTCATATTCCATCTTTCACTCTTCTTTTTAAAACCCTAACTATGCTTTTTTCATACCTTTTGCCAAAGAACGAACATCCAGATTTCTCTGATTCTTTTGCTTTCAATCTCTCATGGCTCCATGAAGCACTCCAAAGAATGTTGCTAACATCGCTTCTTGTCTGTCCATCGATGTACTTGACATTTATGATAAGTATAACATCTCTTCCACTATTCCTTTTAGAGCTCATTTACCTAAAGAGAGAGCTCGCTCTCCAAGGGATGGCTTCATTGTTGTATATAAAACTTATCCGAAAGGCAGCCTTTAGATTTCTTTAGCAACGGAATTCATTGAAATAATGAAGACTCTTGATATCCCAATCGACTGTCTCTATTCCAATGCTATCAAATATATTGTAATATTGTGCATCTTTTTCCAACAGCTAGATCTTAGATTAGATGCCCGGATGGTTAAGATTATACTTTGCTTTAATCAAGAAAACGATTGGATAACTTTAACTCCTAGAAAAAAGTTCAAAATAAGTGGGGTAAATCCAGTCTCGGTGAAAAACTAGAAGGATAGGTTCTTTTACATTAAAGTTTCTAATATTTAGAATTTTTCGAATAATTGGGATAATATTAACTCGGCATTTTCTGATTCAATTTTTCAGAGCAAACTTTCTATGATTAGATCTCAATTTGATATAGTAAATGAACATGCAGCCGAGTTATGCAAAATTGAATATTTTTTGACCCAAGCTGCCTTGGATGCCGCTAACCGGTATGTTGTCTCTAGAGGGGAAGCCAGTACTAGTATGCCTCCTCCTAGGGCCAACATTAATCAGCCCAATATTGATTAGTTAGGGCTTTGTATGGCTGTGTAGCTAAAGAATCTATATTACAATAAATGAAGTGAGCCATTTTTTGACAAATGGTCCATAACCCAAGAAAAAAAAGTATTGATTCTTAGGAATGCATGGGAATCCTAACACAAAGTCCATTCTCTCATCCAGCCAAGATCTATCTTTCTTAGGCATCACAAAAGCCGAAATTGCACATGGTCTCACGCTTTCACAAATAAATGCTTTATAAAGGATTTCTCCAACTTGCCTTTAAGAGATAAACACCAGACAAAATCTATGGCATGGTGAATGTCATACAAAGACGAGAGGTCCCTTGAGAAGATATTATAAAAGTCATGGAGGACCTAATGGCCTTCCTATGAGACCACTAAGAGACAAAAATAACTTCCTAGAATAACCATAATAAATACGACAGACTTGCCTACAACTATATGCTCAAACTTTGTAGGGCTGAAGATATGCAATCTTTTTGTCCCTGCCACATCCTTGCCATTTTTACGAATAACAATTTTTAAAGGTAAATGATGGAGACAAATCTTCTTACCCATATACACAAAAGAGCATGAGTTAAAGCGATCTTAGATTTTCATAATCAAGTCGTATAACCAGGGTCAACCTAAAATCACATGACTCACATTCATAGAAATGGCATCACACCAAATATGATCCTTATACCCGAAAATTTGAATAAGTACAAGAAATTGTTTCTTAACTACTATGGAAGAGATATTAACCCCAAGAGATATCGTATAAAGTAGAAAGTGGAACAACTTTTAACCCAAGAAGGAAAATGGAATTAACTGAGACGGTATTGATGCAACTACCATTGTCCACAATGATTTTATAAGCCTTTTCATTGACCTTGATGTAAGTATAGAAGATAACATGATGATGTCAATCATTAGCCTCTTTGAATTGAGTCAAAGTGGATTGCATAACACCCGCGTGTTGGGTGCAAAACGATGGAAGCTTGAGCTAGACAAAATAGTCCTAATTCAACCTAAAATGTAGTTGTCATTATTATCGTCCAAGTCATCAAAATCTTCTAACTTGGACTCATAAACATATTCTTTGAGCACTTCCTCCTCATTCACTCCATCTTGCCCTTCAATAAGTAAAACTTTACTACAACATTTAGAAGAAATTTGTCCAAAGACTTTACAGTTAAAGCATTACACCTGAGGATTTCTTCTCGGGGCTTTAATACCCTTACCTCTATTCAGTGAAAGCACTACACCTAAGGATTTCTTCACGGGGCTTCAATACCCTTACCTCTATTTTCTCTCAAAGGAGGAATGGAAGACAAAGGAGGCTAAGATAGACTTAGGGTTTATAGTTAAAGCATTCCATGTTGAGGTATGCCGTCACTATGTTTTCCATAAGGTGTCCCTGTAATCAACTCATAGTCTCAGGCCATATTATACACATGGTTTAGAGTGATAACACCACTAAAGATAAGTATTCTCCCAATATTATCATGTAAACTTTGCCTGAACCTACTTCACATTATAGCCTCATCCTCATTTATGAGACATCTCATTTGAAACTCATCGAATTGACTTATATACTCTGTCATAGATCAGTTACCCTGTCAAATAACATTCCACTGGGCTAGTAAGTTATTAGTGTATAAACGTGGTAAGTATTACTCCTGAAAGCATCATTTCATATCAGCCTAACTCCCAATAGAGGCTACTTGATGCCTAATAATAAGGTCCTCGACACTCTCCCAAAATAGTTAAGCATTCCTAGTTAACTTAAGACTAACCAAATGAACTCTCCTCCCTTGTTACACCGTACCACTTAAAGAAACAATCTATCTCCCAAACCTATCGAATAAAAACTCAATGATCTAGGAAACTATCAAAATTTAGGGCATTTATCTTGATGTTCCTAAAGAGTTAATTGTCCTAATCCCATCCTCGATCATAGTGTCGAGGCCTGTAATCACATCTATGAGGTACCCAACTATCTTGCCCATGATATTTATTCATATTGTGGAACATATTAGAATTGTCAATAGCTAACTACTGAGGTCATCTTTCTAAAGTGATAACTAAATTACCTAGGCCCAAATTTGTCTGATGGGCAATGGCCAAGTCAGCTGGAACAATCATGTGATTTTACAAGTGTTATTGATTGGTGGCTAATTAGGCTAGATGTTGACTCATTACTAACTCATTAAGATCCATGACTAGATCAAAGGTGCTATGAAAAATAATACGACCACTATACAATTACATACAACACTAATATGACTAATGTGGTTAAGACAAATACAAAATTAGAGCAATTGTGTAAGTGTATAAATGTGAGTCAAATAAAAATAAATTTTGTTTTTTAGGAATTAGTATGATTAAAATAATGCAAACAAATATTGCCAATCTATTAAAATAATAAAGCAAATACCAAATATAATGTTATTAATAATCCACTGTAGAGGTAGTTATCGGAAGTAAAATAAGTAAAGGGGAAAAAGTTTTTTTGGGATTTGGGTAAAGAAATATAATGGATGAATAGGAATGTATAAGAAGAGATTTATATGGGTGAAATAAAATAGCACACATAGATAAAATTAAAAATTATTAAAGAAAACAAATTAGACACTCAAGGGATAAAGAAGAACGAATAAATCTCTCCTCACCACGGAAAGTAACTGAATAAATTGTAGACAATCCAAGCGTGACTTGGGTGCATGTTTGGTTGAAAACTCAATGTAAGCTATAGAAATAGAATTAGGCTCAAATAAAGGGCCTACTAGGCCTAGTAACTCAGCAACAGTTCTCAAAGGGCTTGATCTTTTCTAGTGAATAGTACACAATAATAAGGTAGTGTTTCTAGAATTGCTCTCAAAATTGGCAAACAGTTCTCTCTCCCACGATACTTGTGTGCTCGCTCTCTCTCTCTCTCTTCCCCCCACTATCTGTGTTTTTGCTCGACCATTCATGCTTGCAAACTCTTCTATCTCTTGATAAATCAAACTATTTAGACCACAATACTCTGTTTCTTTCTTTCTTGAGTAGGAATGAAAGGAGTTGAAACTAGAGTTTCGATTTTGTAGTGGTTTATGTTGGGGTGATGGAGTCTGGACAGATGGTGTTTGGCTTACGGTGTTAGAGACAGTGGGTTACGTAATGGTTGTGCTGGCGCTCATATGAATTTGAAGATTTTGTAAAGATGTTTTTTCTACCACTTCTTCAAAAACATTTTTTTTTTTGTTTTTCTACTGCAAGATATGAACAGGCAGGATTTTGGTGATTAGGGGGTTTCGCGGTGAGGTAGTGGGTTGCTTGGGTTTTCAACAAGAACTTGCTACAGGTTTTTGTCTGGATTGCGGCTAAAGAGGTTGGAATTATTCGATGGAGGCAGAGCTTGGTCAATGGTGGTGATCATATAGGCAGTGATGCTGATGATGTTGCCTTCGTAGGTAGTGACTTGATAGGGTGACAGTGTAGAAAAAACCCAAAACTTTGGTCTCTGATATCAATTTTGATGTAAGGAATGGGAAATGGGAGAAGGGAAGAAGATAGGAAAATGGAAAGGGAAAGAAGCAAAGAAAAAAATAGAGAAAAGGATGCGAAGCAAAGATTATAATAGAGTAAAAGAAAGAAACAGAGATTACCAAAAGAATCAAGGAAAATCACAATCTCTCAATATCAATTCAATTCATCAAAAACCATACAAATAATAAGTTGAGGTTCTTATAAAAAGGTACTCTACTCCTAAGTTAATGAAAAAACACAATTTTCTAATTTAATAATGATCCAAAATAAGAAAATAATAAAAAATATATATGTAACATGCTAAAGTATCTTAAAACTGTCAAAATTATAAAATTTTAAAAAATTTTAAATATTATAAAACATGTAAACAAATCAATAAATCAATCAAATCAAATCTCTCTAATATATTTAGGACAACTGCATCACATTTGCTCTAGTTGCTTAAATGATTACTATTAGGACAATAATTTCTATTGTTGCTTCTACATACTGGCCACTACATCAAATAATTGTTGAAAATGCTTTTCTCCATGGTGATCATAAGGAGGAAAATTTATGTGACACATTCATCTAGCTAGATTTCTTCTCCCTCATTTGCTATATGCAGATTGACTAAGTCTCTATAGTTTAAAGCAATCCCCAGGGCATGGTTCACAATTTTCTATCTACTTTGCTTCGTTTCTCCACTATACAACGTCAGAATGACTCCTCCCTATTTTTGTGAAAGATAACTACTGCTCTTGTGTTCTTATTGGTTTATATTGTTATTATTGGGACGGACCCTGAGTCGATTGTCCAACTTTAAAAGCACCTCTAAGCATCATTTTATATAAAAGACCTAAGTCTTCTTACGTATTTTTTAGGGATTAGAGCTCCATATCGATGCTTTTAGGTATCTTCTTAAATCAACAATATATGCTTAGGATTTAATTGCCTTAGCCAGTCATCAAGATATGTCTTTAGTAAATACTCTTTTCGAAGTTAATGTAAAGTACCAAAGGAAGGAGGGAGATTAGCGGATTTTGGATTTAAATAAAATGAAAACAAAACTAACAAAACAATAATTGGAAACTTGTATTTCAATTCGATGGTAGAAGGGATCTTTCGAGATAATAACAAAATGACTTGAATTTATATTAATGGAGGAAATATAAGAGGATTGTAGTGGGATTGGGGAGATGGGTAATCTGTCGAATAACTGAATAAAAAGATAGGATGATATATGGTTATAGGATATTATAATCTTCCAAACGGAGATTACAAAATAGAAAGAAGACTCACTCAACCTTCCAAAGACCTACCTAGGGACTCACTTAACTTGAGGGATTGAGGCTCACCCACTACTTGGTGGATCATAGACTCCTTAAAACATTAAACTCTTCTTTCTAATGGGGAAACAGTTCATTTTCAACTCTAGTCTTACAATGGGCCTATGCATTGGAACTAATCCATCTTTTGTTGGGACGTTATCCTCATTGATGGTATTAATCAGCTGAGGTAAATAATCCTTGCTTCGCTGATGGTCTTCTGTCATACTTGATTGGAAATTTATTGCATTGATGAAGTGGTAGGCTGTGGTGTTGGCAGCCACATCAACTCAGCTGCCCAATGTGGATTGGGTCAGGGTACCAACTCTGGAACTAACACATCTTCATGGCTGAATCACAGATCTTCCTGATCCTACTTTATATCGACATTTAGTAGAGAGTCTAAACTGTTTACCTATTACATTTCCTGATATTTCCTTCACAGTTTATTAGATTAATCAGTTTATGCACGCTCCATGAAATCTTCCTTTGGTTATTGTCCGTTGAATTATTTGATATATCAAAGAATCTTACGCCAGTGGATTATTCTTTCCTAGTGTATCTCCTATTCATCTTGTTGCTTTCAATGATGCTGATTGGGCTACTGTCCAAATACTTGGCATTTAGTTACAAGCTGGTGTATGTTTCTAGGAGATTCATAATATCCTAGAAGAGCAAAAGGTATGATTATGTTTCTAAATTTTCCATTGAATTCGAATAGCATGTGACCTCTACTGCTTGCTCCAAATTTATTTGGCTTCACGGAATAATTGCTAAACTTCTCTTAACCAACTCCCACTCCTCTACATACTAATAACATCAGTGTCATTCAAATTGTTACCAATCATGTTTATCGTGAACAAACCAAGCTTCTTACTATAGATTGTTATTACATTTGGAAAGTTATGGATATTCATTTTATTACTCCCCTGCATATTTTCACGGGTCTTCAAATTGTTGATGTGCTTACTAAAGCTATGACTTGACAACCTCATAATTTTTTTGTCGGCAAAAGAATGCTTTTTGATAGACCAATATTAATTTGAGGGATATGCCAGTGAAATATCTTTTACCTATTATTGTTGTAATTTCTATAGTTAGGATTTATCCTTAATTAGCCTTGATTATTGTAATCACTATAATTATTCCATCAATCCTTGAAAAATCAGGTTGTATTTCTCTTGTAGCCCCTACACAATGAAAGGCACTCTCAATTGACAGGCAATGAGCATTTCAGCAAACTTTGTCAACCCGAGCCATTGTCCAAGCTGAGTAGGTGACCTAAAACCAAGCTACCTTTGATCATAAAGATGTGTAGCAAAAGTTAAAAAGAGAAAAAATAGAAGGGTGAAAAAAACACCACCGCAAAGAACAAGCCTCACTTAAACAGACCTTAAGTTTTGTTCCATCTATGTAACTCTTCTCCATCTTCATATCATGCTAATGGGTGATGTGAAGCATTTACAAACTCCTGGTACTAATATGATTTTACTACATTGGAGAAACCTATTATGCAGAGGTTCATGGACTATTGTCCAGTTAATTTAACTTCTACCTAGGTTTGCTTTCAGCCATCCTTCAAGAAACACTCCATTTCACGGGCAAGTCTCTTGAGGGAACATTTGGGCAAGTCATGGATAGGTTGAGAGGGGCTCCATCTCCACAAGAGATTGAGAAAAAAAAATTTTAAAATCTTAACCGTTTATTTTCAAATGAACGATTGTGATTTAATGAATTTAAAATAACTAATTTTAACTTACTTTTTTTTATTAAATAGTTCAATCACAATTATCCATTTTAAAATATACTGTTGAGATTGACTCAATAAGCTCCTCGATCTCTCTTAGAGATGCCCTCCCTCGAACCTCTCCTAGATGGGTTGTCAATCAGATAAGGATATGTCATTAAAAGCAATTAATGTAGCTAATAGGGCTGTTCAATGTGCTGGGGGAGCAGTCCGTTTACACCAATAAATGCCCTTATCATCGCACTACATTTACTCATACCAGCATGAATCCCTGCTTGGACCACAGACCATTTTAAAACTCTATGAAAAGATTCACTAGGTCAACTACGATAATGGAAAGCAACAAATTTGCTCAGAATTGAACTGGTCCAAATAGTTTCATCAGCCAGGGTACAGAATTTTCTTCAATTTCCAACATCTTACCAGCCAAACAGAAAATTCAGAACCCCAAGATATAACTTCTATTTTGAATCTGAGTACTTACAGTTTTCGCAATTACAGCTCCCCAACCCTCCTCGAAAGCCCTCTTCATGACGGTATAGTTAGTTCCAGGAGGACCCGATCCGATTACAAAAGGGTTGGGCATGGTCAAGCCATTAACTTTGACGGTGAGATCAGGCGCTTCTTGAGACTCGGACGCAAATACTCTGAGTCCAACTCGATTCGGCCTCGCCAAACCCAGACTAAGAGTCTTGGAGGACCGCTCAGGAATGAAAGAAGGATTTGGTTTAAGCGGCGGTAGTTTGAGAGAAGCCATGCAGTTGCTGTAAGTTCTTTCTGCCGAAGAAGAAGATGAAGTTGCTTAAACGAATTGTTAGCTATTGGAAATCTAAACTTAATTTGTGACTTTTAACAATGGGTAATGGGAAAGTTGGCTTTTGATTGAAATTTAGAATTCCACGATTATAAATCGGAGAGAGATGAGGAGAGTTTTGAATTTCCACGTTTCAGTGACAGCTTGTCCGTTTGTTAACGAGCTATTTGTGGAGTGCGTGACGTGAATAAAGAAAGCTTAAGCTTCAGTACAAATCAAAAGAAGAAAATCAAAAGAAGAAAATCAAAGAAGGATCAATAGGATAGAGAACATAAAAAATTCCACGTTACATTGAGAAAACTCAAATTATGGCTCTATAAATAGAATTGAAGCTTTCCTTAAATAGAACGAGGAAAAAATACAAAATAGATAAATAATAATAATAATTTAAAAAAAAAAGAATACAAGAAAAATAAAATAAAATAATTTGTTTATCAGTATTGATTATGACTCTGTTGATCGGTCGACTTGGGACCATTTTTAAAATTTTGCAAAAACATTTTTGAATGGTCAATAGTTGATTTGTGGGTAATTTTGTATCTCACATAAAATAAAATTATTATACTTGTAAAATAATTTTTAATTATATAATACCTTTTCGTAAGATAAAGAGTATATATTCACAATCTTCATATTAGCTAAATGATAGAAAATTAAGTAGGAAGAAAATATTTTACTAACGGTACGTTCGGTTATTAGAATGGAATAAGGTAGGAATAGAATAGTTATTCTTAAGAATAAAATATGATGGGAATAAAGTTAAAATTGTTATTCTCATACTTGGTTGTTGGAATAGAATATGGTAAAAATTACTATTTTATTATTTGGTTTGTAAAATAGTATGAAGAATAAGGTTGAAATAGTGATAATATAATAATAATAAATACAATAAAACGTAATAATAATAATAATATGTGAAAATTGTTATTCCCACGTGTGTGGGAATAACAATTCCCATATAAATGGTGAAAATATTTATTTTTGATTAAATTTGTAATCAAATGGAGAAATTTCTATTCCCACCTTATTCCTTCCAACCAAACGTACTATAAAAGTTTTAGCTGATTTAGAATAACAATATAAACTATCTTCGTACTTTCTTACTAAATTTTATCTCAGATCAAGTGACAATTTAATTTATATATTTTGTGTATTTATAAAAATCAAATTTGCAGTAATGTGGACGATTAATTAGTTGTCACAAAAGAGTAAAACACTTGCAAATGTTAAATCAAAAAATCAATAAGTAGCCATGTCAATTCACAACATATAGTAACCATTAAGTAACATTCTATTTTGGTGGACGGATGTGAAATCACATGTTTTTTCAATTGCTAAGATATGATGGAGTCTTCATAATTTGCACAATAACAAACTTACGAGT
>JAOVVI020015491.1:0-11172 GCA_028571085.2 Nepenthes alata | reverse complement strand
GGAGAGTCCTCGTCCTTTGTTGACATTTATTGTCTTTGGATGAGTCCGCGGACTATACGCCGTATCGCTCTTGTTTTCGGACGGGATAAGAAAGTTCTCGGTCGCTAACTGCATTACTGACTCGTTGAAGGCTTTTGGGCTCATCGTGGAATGCCCTCGGGCTTGGTGCGCTTTACGAGGTCTCAGACAAAACTGACAGCTTGGGCTTCTCGGGTCAAGTACTCGCCCCTTTGCACATTCTTTTAGGGACCCCGGGTATTGGAACCCAACAATAATATATTTTCTATATTCAAGAATAAGATTTTTTAAAATTATATTATATTAAATTTCATGTATTAAAAATTTAAAATTTTTTAATTTAAAAAATGAGATTTTAATTCATGTTTTATAAAATTGTAAATCCTTATATAGTTCAAATAATAGAATTTGAATTCTATCCAATTCTAATTTGAAAAGAATTGAAATTAATCTTACATTTCTACAGTCCAATTCCAATTATGCAATCCAAATGGGCCCTTATGGACACTTCAAATGCTGAAAATTATAAGATTTATGCTATATTTGGATATGATGCCTTGTTTTCTTTTGGTTATTTTGTTTGTCAAAATAAAGAAGTTGAAGTCGTTTTTATGTATGATGTTTAACAGAACAGGGTGGTGAGACAGAATGGGAGACAGACAGTAGATCTTAGACTTGTGGATCAAGTTCTTTTCCCATTTTCCTTCCCTTTCTCTTGAAAAAGCCTTCCTATCTAGAGAACTTTCTGAACTTCTTGCGGATATTGCTCAGGTGGAAGAATTACATTAAGAGATTGATCAAATTAGGAATTAAATTGGCAAATTATAATGGCCTCAGATTTTTTTTTGTCCATCCAACTTCTACCTCAAAATATAAGAGGTATTTCAATAACCCAATGAGGATGGGGTTTTCTAGAAGGGAATATGATTCAGTGATACACGATATGGTAAAATGCCTGTTTTAAGATAGCTAGGAAGCATGAGATATATGCCATCACTTGTCCATAGAGAAAAGACACTGAAGTTGGTCCTTATTTTTGTAATAAAAGGTTGTTGCTTCAGTGACTTCTCACATCATGATGGGTACTAAATGACACAGCATATTTGGGTTGAATCAACTTTCTCCGTGTGCATGCACAGGGATGGGTGAAATATCAGTGTTCGGTTACGACCATATCAGTATCAGACATTAGGAAATGCCCAATACCAATACTTGAATTCTATTTTGGTTGTCGGTGTTTAGTTAAATTTATTTTTCTGTGATCATATTAAAATTGAATCATATACTAAAATTTAATCATATTTAATTATCTATTTATCTATTTAAATATATTAGTCTATTTTATAAAAAGTGAAATTGAGGTCCTTCAAAATTATGAAAAATACTTCAAGATTTTTTATACATGTATGTTATTATACTCTTATAAAACATATAGATTTTGATTTTTAGAAAATTTACATAGATTTTGCTGTGAATTTAGGCTTCTAAGAACGAAGCAAAGCAAAAAAGAAAAAAAATAGCCAATACATATCGATCGATATTTGCATTTTGCAGCCATACAGTGACACTTTAAGATGCTTTTCTAGCATTAGGTCTTCTCAATACTGATATATATTAATCGATATTTCTAATATCATTTGATATTTTATTCAATGTCACCACTAAAAGATTATAACCTGTGAAATCGTTTTTTCTTTTTGTTGGAAAAACTGAACTACATTCTACATCAACATGTTCGATTGACGATAAATTTACATGCCAGTGGTTTTGCAGATGTATTTGACGTCAATTACTTCATTGGACAGATGGATGGCTTTGTTCAAATTGTCAAGGAACTACCAATAGAGATTGCCTCGAAAGAACCTTTTCAAGTGGATTGCAGAAAACGAAAGGGCCAATTCGATTACATTGAAAGCGTGCTTCCTTTCCTGTTAAAACATCGGTATATTTCAATCATGCCGGCAATGAGTCAGAGGAGGGACAGGTATCATTCTTACTTATAATTGTTGCACTCTGATCAAATGATGAGCCGTTTGGGCCTGCATACACTTGTGTTCTTGTGATGAAATTGCTGTTAGGATGTTGAATAACAAACTGAATTCTTCCCTGGATGTGAAACATTTCTAGTATTTTTACGGTACCAGCATGGAATCCCCCCTCCCTTGGGCCAGAAATAAAGGGCAATAAAGGCATTGCCTGCTCTAGTTCAGTGTAAGGAGTAGGGGAATGCCCAATGCCAATACTTGAATTCTATTTTGGCTCCCGAAATTCGTCTGCTATAGGAAACAAGAATGGCACGGATCTTGAGTTCAATCCTTTCTTCCAATCAACGAGACATCATCTTATTAAGAAATGAGATAGAATAGAATGTAAATGATAATTCTGTCCACTGATTAGTAAGGTAAAGAGAAGAGTAATTGCACCGTTTTCGAAGAGAATCTAATAATTCAACATATTATGCAGATTTTTACAATTCTTTCCTTTTACATGAATATTGCAAATGGAATTGTGAATTACTTTAACAGACGTTATACTAGCGTTATGCACTTAGCCAGGGAAAAAAAAAACATATTATGCAAAGATTTAGTAATTATATTCCCTGCTCCCTGTCTGCAGCTGTCTCATTTTTCTCTTTCCATAAATATCATCATTTTTCTCGCAAATGCTTTGTTATGATTGACTTAAAACACGGACTGCTGTGAACACAAGCTCAAGAGGATAGCCAAATCCTAAAAGATTGGTCTGATAGAAGGGAGAGCTCCTTAAGTTTATAAACCAGCCCTTGTGGAGTTGGTTCTCCGATGTAGGACTCGCAACATTCCTCTCCCTTTCAACAGCCACAAGCCTCGGCGGCTGCATTTTACAACACTTTACTCAGTAGTTTTCACTTGGCTCTGCAGTGTTTCACTCGATTTTTCCGGTCAACCCCTTCGCAAGTAGCTCTCTTCAGTAGCCATTTCCAATCAGACCCTCCGCAGGTAGCCCTCTTCGAGTTAGGACCGATCTTAATAGAAGCACCATTGTTACGAGAACAAGTCTAAGAGGAGAGCCTAATCCCAAAAGACCGGTCTGATAAAAGGGAGAGCCCCTCAGACATATAAACCAATAATTGTAAAGCTGGCTCTTCGATGTAAAACTTGCAACACGAGCCCTTTCTCCATGGTAATATATTAGTGTGTGATACGTGTCTTGCAGCGACGTGCTTTTGATATATTACACAATGAGAGCATGATTTTGGGGCTCTTTCAAAATTTTCAACGGAAAAAAAATTGTTCTTCGATAAATATTAAATATGTTATGGGCTCCTTAAATTCAAAACAACATCATATTGTTGATACTCAAGAGAGGCAGCCTAACAGAGCTTGCTTCCCAATATAAAATGGAAGAGAGGCAAAAATTAAGGTTGTTTTTGGTGGCTATTTTTAGCCAAGCTAGAAAACGATTGTAAAGGAGAAGGGACTTTCTAATCTAGGAACGAGGAAACAATGTCGGTTGATTAATTATATACTCAAATTTATACATAAAGAAACTATAAAATGCTGGTTATTGTGCTCCTAGTGGGACAAACGCGGCGTCCATATCTTATTGTATATTTGACAAACAGTTCTTTTGTCATTCATAATTTCTGCTCCACAACTTGCAGGTATCCTATCTATGCAAAAGCTGCACTTTGCCAAGCTTGTTACAGATCATTACGCCTCACTGAAGCATTGGAGAAGAAGGGGGCTGAGCTACTACGAGCCATACCCAAACCTTTCCTCACCCTTCACCTCCGGTTTGAACCTGACATGGTTGCTTACAGCCAATGTGAGTACTCGGGCCTCTCAGTTGCATCCATGAAAGCCGTTGAGGCTGCAAGGGGAGACAGACATCCATGGACCGGCAAAGCAGCCCACATTTGGCGTAACCGGGGAAAGTGCCCACTGACACCACTCGAGACAGCCTTCATCCTTCGAACACTTGGCATCCCGCGAAGCACAAATATCTATTTGGCTGCTGGGGATGGTCTGATGGAAATCAAAGGGCTGACGTCAATATACAAAAACGTGTTTACCAAGTCTACTCTTGGTAATCGCGAAGATTTCGTGAGGATGCATGGTAACACGAAAGCAGCCCTCGACTACTATGTTTCCATCAACAGCGACTCGTATGCTGCTACGTATTTTGGGAACATGGACAAAATGGTGGCGGCTATCCGGGCTTTGAAGGGGCTGCAGAACACGTTGTTTTTGAACCGGAGGGCTTTTGCGGAGCTCACTTCTCGGGGGCTGAAGGGGAAGGAGCTGATGGCGGCACTATGGAAGGTTCATAGGGAGGATTTTGTTATGGGGAGAGGGTCAGCTTTGCCTGATTGCTTCTGTGAATTTAAACTGTGACGATAAATCAAGCCATCTGATGATCCGTGATAGTGTTTCTACAACGCATTTAGTTTATGAAGTGAAAGGAGCGATGTCTTGAGGGGTTTTTTATTAGCCGTCAGTCACGAATTATCTATTGTTTTAGTTAGTACGAAAATAAGGATCAGTTTGTTATGAAATAAAATATAATCCGTAATTAAATTATATATTATAATTTAGATTTTTGTTAGATAGAACCAAATTGGCACTTGAAATAAATAAACTGCCTAGATCATTAATGTGAATGTTGGTTTGTTTTTTTAATTCGATCTTGTAAGCTATATGAGAATTAAAAATGCTAAGTAACAATATTAAAATAATAATATTTTAATACAAAGTAACAAAAATAAAAAAATAAAGTAACCGTGAAAAATTAATTATCAACTAAAAAATTTTATAATGCTAAATTTAAATTTGGTTTATATATTCCCATGAAAAAAATTAAGATGCTATTATTTAAAAATTATATTAAATTATACTAGATATAATATTTAAAAAATAAATATAAATAATTTGAAATATATATATATTTTTAATTTTAATACCATTAAGAACTTCTTGGTCGGTTCAATAAATCCAACCCAAAATGCCCAATGAAATTTAGCTCATAAATCGATTTATGCATCCACGTTAATTTATCTGTTTATTCTTCTCCACAAAAAACGGTTATAACTTACGAGGATAATCTAACTACCCACTATCACCATATATAATCCTCCGTACCAGAAGAAGGGGGGAAAGGAGGAGAAAAATGGATAAAAATAAAAATCACCATCCATCACAAAAATCCATCCAATGAGGGAACGACCAAAAATGGCCAGAGGGGGAAAAATCCAAAAAGGGAAGAATGGCCAAATCGGCCGATGAGGCAAAGGAGAAAAGGGAAGGAAAGGAAGCCATGAGATATGACCTGAAGAAGCTAGTCATCCATCTCAAAAAACCTATCCTCTTTCTGAAGGACTCTCTCTCTCTCTCCAGAAAGCCTATCTTCCATATTCGTAAGAAACCCCTAAACATGGATCAAATTTGAGATACTGTCAGTGGGTGCACCTCTAAGCCGTTCGTTAATATGACATATTCACGCTCAATCCATCGCACATGTATCTTCATGCATCTTTCTATACTGTTGAAAAGATATTACTGAGTTGAGCGTCAAATGATTTACAGTAGGAGCAATTCTCATCGTCCTCTGACCTCTTATTTTTAGTTGTGTTGCGCAGGTTCAGATTTGAGACTATGAAAATCGGATCCGTATCAGATCGACCAGTACAAAGACTCAATTTGTTGCCCCAAATCCGTAGAACAATACGAATTTCTAGTACGTAACATTGGCGCATCTATGGAAGGCGGCCAAAAGGACAGCTTGACCACAAAAAAATACAAAAACAAAACTGATACGAGCACTCTTGCCAAAGAGACCACTTCTGGCTGTCTCACAAATAGCCATGAATGAGACTGGCAGACTCAGATATTAATAGCCGACTGTACAATACATCAACTCCAGACTCTTTGCGCCTGTGATCATCGAAGACTGGGGACTTCTTCAACTGCCTCCTGCGGCTTCAAGAAGAAAAAATGAAGAAAGCACCCGGCTCAGAAAACATACTGGCCAAATGTCAAAATCTAAGTGGCTCAAATAATTAGATTTTATTTGAGACAGAAAGCTGAGGGGCAACATCATTGCCACACCTAAGGTGGCCGACAAGCTTTTTAATGATAAAGAGGTTCAAACACTACCGCAATACAATCTACTGTTTAAATCTTATTGGTGAGCCATTTCGTTGGAGCAATAAGCCTGGCCAAAGAACTCAATAGGACTTGTCAGAAGTGGCTATGCTGGGGGCTTCAGTCTAAAGTGGCCATGTTGGGTGCTTCTCCTTCATCACCGGTCTCCAACATGCCACTAAAAAACAGAACCCGGATTTGGTCCCATAGTCGGTTTGACTAAGTCAAATCGGCTATATTCAACATGCCACTAAAAAAAGAGCCTGAATTTGGCTGGATTGCGGCCAAAAAAAGAGAAAAATGATGAAAGGCAGGATTGCGGCAAAGTAGGCAGGCAAGAACAGAAAAGAAGAAGGAGAAAGGAGAGAGAGAAGAGAAGGAAGAAGGAGGACGCACAGAGCAGCGGCGACCACCGTCTCCCGAGGAGACACCACCCAGATCGGACCCCAGCAAAGCCTACTCTATTTTTTCCTCTCCAATTTCTCTTCAATTTGTGCCGCAATGTGAAGAAAGGAAGGAGATCGTGAGCCACGAGGAGCCACCGTCGCTACTGCCGCCATCACCATTGCAAAATCAACCAACCGAAGCAAGTAAATCTTTCCTTTATCTTTGTGGATGCCAGTATTGCATTTGCATGAGGCAGATTTGAGGAAGATCGGCCAAAATGTTTTGTGGGTTCTATGGTGAGGCGCGGTGGAGCAGAACAGAGGACCGCTGACAGCACTTGCATGCGTTGCTGTCGTCATCGTATGGGGGTTATCGCCATGACCGTTGGTGTCGCCCATACCGCAACCACCCTTCACCAGTGTTCATCATCATCACCTCTTTCCCCAGCAGCCCTCCACTCCGGCACTTCCTCTCTCACACAGTTGACTCATTTCTCGCTCTGTCATTCATCATGTGCTCTGCTCGTGTGAAAAATCGGCACCCAAACCAGCGCCACAAGCAGCTCACTCCAGCATCAATTTTGCGGGTTTGCTAATTGAGCGTCCAGCCGGTTGAAATCCGCTCCGGCGACCAAAATGGCAATCTGGAATTTATCTTCATGCCGGTCTTAGCCCAACCCGGCACCCAAAAAGACACATTGGATGATTTTCACTCCGGCGCCCAAAAAGCACTCCGGCTGATTTTCACTTTCACGCGCAAAAGCCAGATCCACTCCATCCAGCTTGGGCCACTCTAGCGCTCAAATTACTCTGGCTCTCCACTTCTCTCTTTGCCGGTCAAATTGACTCCGGCACTTCCCCTCTCAATCAGCCGGTCTAGAACCACTCCATCCAGAAGCGTTGCACCCCACTAAAATTCCACTATGTATTTTTGCCTCTCACTCAATGGGCCAGTCCACTCCAGATCTCGTTCTCATATTCAGCCGGTTCAAATTCTACTCCAACAATTCCTCTCTCATTCAACTGCAAGGATTCAGTCCGGCATTCCATTTCTCAAACAAGCCGGTCAAGATTTACTCCAGCAGCAGTTCAACCAACCAAGATTTGCTCTGGCACAGGGGACCATTCGAGCGTTCTGTTGAACGAAAAATCGGACCAGATTCCACTCTGGCGCCCACAAGACACTTTGACAGATTATCACTCCAGTGCCCAAACTACTCCGGCTCTACACTTCCTCTCTCATACAGCTGGTCTAGGTCTACTCTGGCGCCAGATACGAACCGCCGGTACCCACACCTAGTCTTCTTGAGAATACTCCGGCCAGATTAAGTCACTCTTGCATTTAACGTGTATTTCGCTGGTTTGGATGATCAAACATCCAAACAGGTGCCAGAAACATGCCGGTCGGCATCCCAATTTGACTAATCAGGAATCCAAACAGGTATGAGGATCCAGACTGGAATTCAGTTTGACGTTCATTCCAGAATTCAATACAACACACCATTTCAATATTTAACCGATTTAAAGTTCATTCCAAAATTTGATTAAGCACTCCATTTTGCTGGTTTGATATCTATGATCTGATCCAGCATGCAGCATCCATTTTGCCGGTTTGGATAATTAGCCATCCAGTCGGTTGAAATCCATTTCGGCGCTCAAAAAAGGCATTCCTGCAATTATTTTCACTCCAGTCATAGACCAATCCGGGGCACAAGCAGACACTCCTGCAGTTTTCACTCAGTGCCACAAAAGCACTACATTAGTGTTACTCCTTGCCCACAAGCAGGCACTCCTCGCAGAACCATCCTACCGGCCAGTAGTGCTCCTACACCCCACACAAAATCACTCCGGCTCCCAGGAGTGATCATCCATTCCGTTTGAAGGCGATCAAGCACTCCATCCGGAATTTTGGACTCCGTCAGAGATTTGCACTCCGGCAGCAATGCGCCATTCTCAGCCAGTCAAAGTGCACTTCGGTGGCAATGCGTTATCTCAGCCAGTCAAAGTTCACTCCAACATCACTTTAGACAGTCAATGTTCACTCAGGTGGCTTGTCCACTCCAGAAGGCTGCCAACCCCAGACTTTAGTCAATTTCGGATTTTAATCAACTCCAGACTTTAGTCAACTCCAAATTGTCCCTAGTTGCACGAAGCACTCCAGATTTCAGCATGGATTTTTCCTAGCAGCACGAAGCACTCCGAAAATCTCTCGTAAATTGTCGGTCGGCATTTCCCCTCACAATTTGCCCGTCGACATTTCCTCTCACAACAAACCACACCATGAGCAGCTCACTCCAGCATCAATTTTGTCGTTTTGCTAATCAGGCATTCAGCCGGTTGAGATCCACTCCGACCAAAAAGGCATTCCGTCGATTATTTTCACTCCGGTCATAGCCCAATCTGGTGCGCAAAAGGCACTCCTGCTGATTTGCACTCTGGTACAATAGAGTCACTTCAGCCGAATAGCTATCCAGCACCAAAAACACCCATTTTGGCATCCAGCCGAACTGCCAATCAGGCATCTAGCCCAGTGCAAAAACAACTAGCCGGTCGTAATTCTTTGTTTCCCAGCAATATGATCAAATTCACTCTGGCATTTTGTCTCTTATCAAGCCAGTTTAGATTCAATTCGGCATTTTGTCTCTCATCAAGCCGGTTTAGATTCACTTTGGCATTTTTGTCTCTCATCAAGTCAGTTTAGATCCACTCCGGCATATTACTTCTTTCAACCAGCTGGTTTGATAGCATTCAATCCGTCTCCCAGAAGCGGAGCATCCGGCCCGTGAAAGTCATTCCGTTGATTTTCACTCCGCTAGCAAAAATCGCTCTGGAAGTTTGGTCACTGCAGAAGTTTGATCATTTCGAAAGATAGTCACTCTGAAAGTTTGAGTACTCCAAAAGTTTTGGAATTCCAGAATATGACCACCCCGGAGTTTATTCATTCCAGAATTCTCATCAGTGTGAAGTTTCAACCCACCTGGAGGTTTTTCACTCTGGATATCATCTCAATCCAGAAGATTACTCAGTTTGGATTCTCAGTCCACTCTGGAGGTGTTTTCACTCTGAAATTTTATCTCACTCCAGATTTCAGCCACTCCGGAGGTTTCATTCACTTCGAATTTACCGCACATCAAATTCTACTTTGGAAGATAATCCACGCTGGATTTTTAGTTCTGATTGTGTTCATTCATGAATTTTTACTCCGAAAATTCAACTCCAAGAGTTTTACCCCGGAATTCTCTTGAGGTCATATCGCGCGCAATACATCCTACAATGAGTAACCGAATCCAACACAACGGCCTTTGTTGACAATCTTTTAGCAGTTTCAACTGCTTCGACTTGTACCGGTCTCAAGATATTACGCTGGGGTTTCACCCTTCAACTCCCACGTAATTGAGGTCGTCCAGCATTTGTAGAAAAAGGCTGTGGATTGATAATCTCATAGCCCAAGCGGCCACGGGTGATAAGGCCTGATAGTGGCCAGAAATTGATTCAGTCATCAAGTACTGACGAAAGCCAAGAGCAATATGGACCACACTGCTCCAAGAGCATGGCACACCATCTACTTTGAACATCAAAAGGCCTAAAAAAGGTCAAAATTTTAAACCTCGGTTACATCACCGAGCGGTCCAAAAGTAGTCAAAATTTTGAACCTCGGTTACATCATCGGGCGGCCCAAAAAGGCCAAAATTTTAAACCTCGGTTATATCACCGAGCGGCCCAGAAGAGGTCAAATTTTAAATTTTGATTACATCATCGAACGACCCAAAAGAGGTCTGATTTCAAAACTTGGTTGCATCACCGAGTGACCCCAAAGGAGGTTAGATTTTAAAAATCACATTTCTCAAGGATTAAAAATTGACAAAGGCAGACCTATTGGCATCATCAGAAACATGTGAGGAGTTAAAAATTTTAAATCACCCGACATGGGGGGCTAGTGATGGGTACAGTATACCCTGCGTAGAAAACCGCTCAACCACTTAGTCCAATTCATCGACGGTTATCTTCGGCGGTTAACTATGGATAAGAATGACCATCCTCCAACTATGTAAAGACCCTCATCCTAATAGAGAGGGGGGCTCCCGAAAGAAAAAATAAAAAGGGCAGAGAGGAAGAAACGACCAAAATGGCCAGAGAGCAAGAATCAAGGAGAAAGGCTGGAGAGGAGAATAAAAGAGGAAGCGTTGCCGACCAGCCTTCCCAGAGCCGTGTGATCTATCCAGAAGGTCATACATAAGGAGGCCAATCCTCCATCCCAAGAGGATTCAAGCTTGAGGTTATAGAGATCGAATTCGCATCAAATCAACCAGTATCAAAATTCGATTTGCGGCCCCCAATCCGTAGAACAACTGGAATTCCTGGTACGCAATATATGGTATTTATGAAACCAATTAGTTTCAACAAAACATAATGGGAGTTTCCAATGAAACTAAAAAAATTTACCAGTTATGAAAATAATATACGCCTAGCTAAATTTCTTCTAGCCCTTCGTGATGGATTTGGGTCAGCTAGGACCTCACTATTGCATAGTCATTCTCGGCCTTTCCTTGATAGTGCTATGGTCAAGCTTATTTCTGAAGAGATTATACTTTAAAGCAAGCAGTCTTAACATATAAAGACATTCTTTGTGTCTCCTTCACAAGCAC
>JAOVVI020015490.1:0-11172 GCA_028571085.2 Nepenthes alata | reverse complement strand
CTGTTCTCCTCCTATGACCGCTGAACCCACCCTCCCTCCTCCTCTGTGCACCTGTCTCTCATCACACCATCTCTCTTCGCTGTGTCTTCTCTATCTATTTCATTAAATTTCTTCTATTTTCCCAAATTTAAATAATTTTTTAACCTTTTTAAAAAAATTTACCATGTGGGATTTAATGGCGGCGAAATTCAACATCACAAAGAGTCATATGATGTCAAATCTTATTTTATAAATATAATCTAATATTATAAATATATACTAAAAATATTTAAAATTAAAAATAATATTTAACTTGACATTAAAATACTGTATTACCTGATGGGTACTAATACCCAAGATCCACTGTTAAGATCTGTGCCCTTAAAGTTGGACTATAATGCTAAAGAGACTCAGTAGACCCAAGAAATCCAAACACCACAACCAGCCCAAATGGTATGATGGACTTAAAAGTCCACTCAAGCATGTGGACTAAAAATAGGTCTCGGACGTCACCCCATTTGCAAAGTTGGCATGACAGAAGTTTAGTGGCTAGCCCTATCATACTATAAGAAGAATGATGACTAGGAGAGCACACTTGATCATTATAAAAATAACGTCACATGAAGTAAACCTGCATGCACGCAACATATCTGTCACGGCAAGCATGATTGGCAAAGTTGGTGGCAAGACCCTCTACTTACGCCAATTCCACGTGGACTCCTCCCAAGGGAAGGCCCGACAATTATAAATACCCTAATAATTTACCAAACAAGGGAATCCAGCATTTTACACTGGACTAGTCGTTATAGAGACAATGAAAGAAAAGAGAAAGATTTGAGCATATTCTATAAACTTATTGTAGCCAAGCACATTATAGTGAAGCAAGTTCCTAAACCAAGAGTCCCATGATTTTTTCCTCTCATTTAAGAAAGAATTTTTCACGTAAAATTTTACATATTATTTCTTTTTTCTTCTCTTTCTTACCTCCCAGATTACATCGATTAATCCTAAAAGATAACCAGATTATTTGTGTGTTACACGGGTTTCGTCCAAGTGCGTCTAGAAGACCTGATGAGTCATTTGGGTCTTCATCCGTACGGTGGCTGGAATTAGTCAGGTTAACACATTTTTCAAAAATTTTCAGAGGAACCTCATAGGTCAGAGAATGACGACGAACATGCGAGCACAGGCCAGTACGTCCGTCCAAGATACGGCATCCTGCGGCAATTGCCTCCCAACAGGCAGTAGGATGGGCGGCCGTCTAGGCCCTTATGTACAAGCACTGGTGATAAAAGTGGATGACATCTCAAAAGCCATCCAAACTCTCTGTTCAAAATTGGACAGGCAGTCAACGGGAGCGCTACCCAAGGCCTCCCAGACCCTAACGTCTTAGAAAAGGGGAAAGAAAAGATGCGTCTCAAAAAGCAAGCCAGCTAGCGTAAGGACCCAAGGATACAGGTTGCCTTGAGCAACGAAATCTCACGATGACTTGAGGTCGCTTAGATCCTCGGATCCAATACGATGACCCAAAAAGGCTAAATCATCGTCACTCTCGCTACAATCGAAAATCCACCTTTCAAAAAGGACCCTCTCGTAAAGGGAACCTTGCAAAGGAAAACAGCCGCACGGAGCAAAGGGCTACTCAAATTTCTTACGAGTTGAGAGATTATCTCAACGAAAAGAAGGTAATGACTCAACTCCAAACGAAGAAAAAGCTTAAAAATATTTGAAAACGGGCCTTTGGAGAAGAAGCCAACAAAGCAGCGAGGCCAGAAGGTGAAGGGGATTTCCACCCAAGGATGGCAGAAGGAAAAAAGAAGAGCGGGGAACATCAGGATTTCCAATCATCGTCAAAGCAGCACAGATTCGAGTAGGTTATTCAAAGGAAGAGCAAGCCTTCACACCTGACTCTCTTAAACAATTCGCGTATCAACATCCTGAGGCGAATCCAAAATAAAGAATTTCTGAGGTGGCCTAAGAAGTTAAAGAACCCATATGGGGCAATCAAATAAAGTACTGCCACTATCATCATCACCGAGGTCACGACACTGAGAGTTGTTGGACGCTGCAGGTGGAGATCGAATGGCTGATTAGTTAAGGCTACCTCAACCATTTTTCACAAAGACCCGGATAAGTTATTGGAACAACAGGAGATGGTGAAGTGGACCAACCATGAGGTGGAACGTTATAAGCATGATATCCCCTCGGCCAACTCGAATGACAGCGCACAAAGGCTTCAGGAAAGCCTAGATGTGCTTCAAGGGGATCAAAGCATGGCAAGGCTAAGGAGAACCTCATGCCAGCAGGGAACAACTGAACATGCCTACAGTCAGGTAAAATGTCTGAGGACATAAGCCCTCGAAAGGCCCACGAGGTTAATCTAACCCGAGGAACCAAACTGGCTCTAGAGACCCAAGGACTTAGACCCACGTCCCAAGAGGTCTGAGAGGCTGATTTGGCCAAGAGCCAAAGCTAGCCTAGGAGGCCAGAGGACTTACGTCCACATCCCGAGAGACCTAAGGAGCCGATTGGACCAAAGAGGTTGAATTGGCCTCAGAGGCCAACGGACAGGTACTCGATTCAAAAAAAATTTATCAATAAATATATGTACAGATGTCCAGATAAGATGAAAAGCATCATGCCATGGGCTTGTAACACATTTTGTCAATATAATGAATTCCTTTAACTTGTTTCATGTCTTACATTTTATTGATTGATTTCATGTCATCTCATTGGTTTACAAAACCTAGGCTGCCCCTAAATCAAGCGAAAACAACCTTTTCACTTGCTTTAAAACTCGGTTGTGATCGAGCAGTCCAAGAGGTCGTACTTAAAACTCAGCAGTGCCCGAGCGATCTAAGAGGTCGTACTTAAAACTTAACTGTGTCTAAACGGCTCACGAGGTGGTATGTATAAACTGTGATGAAACCGTCTCGAGGACTGCATGCCCTCTTATGGGGCTCTGGTACCAGCATCCCCATCTCAGAAGGGATGTTGTACCTCGTGCAAATGGCGTCAAGATCAGAGACCGTAAGGGTGGAAGCAATATCTGCAACGTCGGGCGCCATCGAAATATGAGGAAGGCAGGAAGATGAACGGTGCACAAAGGGGGTTACAGAGAGTGCCTTCGAAGGACTTGCAAATTTTCAAAGTTAAGTGAAGAATGGTGAATGGAAGAAAGGCAAACGTTCGATTTTTAAGGGCTTCAAAATTCAAAGGCGCGTACCATCATTGCCTTTGCCATGAGTCAACCTCCCGTACGCTGCCAGGAATAGTAGGCTTGCGTTTCCAAGGCAACGTCCACAACATTAAATGTGCGTTTAATGTGCTTTGATGGCCTAAGTGGTGGCGTGCACCAAGTTCACGGACTCAGGGGGAGTCCTCGGATGAGCCTTCTTCGAAGCCTTTGGTCCCAGAAGGCCCGGGGATAATTTTGGATCTCGGACGAATACGCGAAGACAACTATCACTTAGGAAGGCCCAACAATACCAAAAATCCAAAATTTTCTCAGACATTCTGGCCAGACCAATGACCTCAACACTCCCTCGACATTTTGCTCGGACTAAGAGCCTCAGAGTATTCTCAGACATTTTAGTGCCCATTTCCCGGACTCCGGTTTTCAGATATGCCCGAGGACATTGATGGACTCGGATGCGTGTGTCAACAGCGATCAATTGGTAGAGCACACTACCATCTCGGACTCGAAGGAGGTCCCCAGGCGACCGTATCAGGATAATTGTCTGAAAAAATCCTCGAACTATTTGATCAAATCGCTGGTCTTACAAAAACTTCCTCAGATATTTACCTGAGAAAAAGACGCATTCGCATAACACTCGAGACATTTTCACGGACATTGAACATACCAAAGGGCCAAGGATCCCAGACCCTTTGGCATGGGAGGCTATTGATGGGTACTGATACCCAATGCCCATTGTTAAGATTCATATCTTTAGAATTAGGTCCTAATTCTAAAGAGACTCAATAGGCTCAAGAAGCCCAGGCACCAGAATCAGTCCAAATTGCATGATGGACTTAAAATCCACTCAAGCCCATGGACTCAAGATAGGTCTCGAACGCCACCCCATCTGCAAAGTCAGCATAACAAAGGTTTAGTGATTGGTCCTGTCATACTACAAGAAGAATGATGGCTAGCAGAGCACGCCTGATCACTGTAGAAATAACGTCACACAAAGCAAGTTAACATACACGCAACGTATCTGACATGGCAAGTTTGATTGGCAGAGTTGGTGGCATACCCTCTGCATACGCCAACTCCACGTGGACTCCTCCCAAATGAAGGCCCAACCACTATAAATACCCTAACTATTTACCAAATAAGGGGATCCGGTGTTTTACACTCGACTAGTCGTTATAGAGACAATGAAAGAAGAGAGAAAGACTTGAGCATACTCTATAAAGTTCTTGTAGCTAAGCACATTATAGTGAAATAAGTTACTGGACTGAGAGTCCCATAATTTTTTCTTCACATTCAAAAGATGATTTCTCATATAAAATCTCGAGTTATTCTTTTCTTCTTCCATCCCCCTACCTCCTAGATTATATTCATTAATCCTAAAAGATAACTAGATTATCTATGTATTATACGGGTTTCGTCTGAGTGCGTTTTGAAGATCGTCTTTGTCTATATGGTGGTCGAAATTTGAGAACGCATCATTATTTTTTTTCCTAACTTAATTAATGTGCTAATTTAAAATTATTAAAAATTGCTGGCCAAAATTGTACCGTGCCAAATCAATCTGCCTTTTGATTTATTAGATTCGGTCCTCTGGTGGAGAAGACTATGTAATGATAGGGATATCTTTTAATTATTAGTAAAATATTTTTAACAATATAATATTTTTTAATTTATTAATATAATAAACTGATAAATAAATAACACCTTAAATTAAAAGCTTATAAAATGTAATTAGAAAATATTTAAAAATATTGCTCTTAGCCTTTTAATTAACAAGCAGTAGCATAATTAAAATGAATAACCCAATCTAAATTAAATTTAGATCATCTATTTCAAGTAACCTACCTTTCTAAAGAGATGCTAATTTAATTACTCTCAACTATAATCATCTATTATTTAATCAAATGATTGTATTATATTTTCTTAAAAGAGAAAAGGGCTACTTAATTTGAAAAAATATTTCAATCGTCTCACATTAATCAAATGACTGTAATTTAAAAAAGTTAAATCAATCCCGACCCTAAACATTTAGAATACATATTTACACAAAATAAATAAATATATATATATATAGACTATATTATCTTATTATTAGATAAATTTTTACCATAATTAATGGGTATCTCGATATAAATTTGATTTAAACCTATGTTCGCTTATATCTGAGTATGATCGAAACTTTTGAGCCGGTAGTTCACTTTTTCCACTATGATTAATGTGTATTTGGATATATATTTGATTCAAACTTATGTTATTTATATTTGAGTATAATTAAAATTTTTGAGTTGGTATCTCATTTCTTACAACACTAATGAAAGTAAAGAGTTTCAAAGAACTCTTAATACATTATTAAATAATTAATTAACAAATAATGGTAAACTAATTACGTGTGACTTACTTTTTAAAAAAATTTTAAGGGGTTATTATTATTGTTAAGAGATGAAGTTAAGCATGCAATCAAGTCTCGTTAAAATTTTCAAAACGATATGATTACTAAAATGGGGTGGTAAAATTATCGCATTTGTGATAATATATAATAAAAAAAAATTTAGTCTTTTTAACCATTCTATGAACATTATAATTATGTTGCCCACTGTCATTTGCCTTTTCACTCCACATAAAAAAGGCAACAATCTTATATTATGGCAACCATCGTTAATGCCTAATCAGCTGCAAAAACTACAATTGATTGAATTGTGTGGATGGATTATTTTAAATCCATGGATTTATAAATAAAAATACTCAATTGTTTATTTATAATATTGATGGTTGCGCCATAATGGGCTGGCCCAATAAAAAAACGGCCCAAATCCACGAATACTCATATGTGCATATAGACGGTCAACGCCTAGAAGTCAAATTGGGCCCCTAACAAGCTTACCATAAGACAATCAATATTTATATTAACTCAAAGTATTACAGTAGGCTTACCCAAAAGAGTAAGCCTCATGTGATCAAGACCCAATTCGGCGCATACCTCCGTACACGACCAACAACGATTCTCTTTCCTAATTTTACGTTTTTTTAAAAGACAATATGTACTGTAACGGACACCAACAGATTCAGCACCGGTCCCATAAGGAAAGTGACAGATTCTCTCTTCCGACCCATTGTAAACCCTAAGGATAACATGATGCAAAAAGAAGGAGAGTAATCTTGAGAGCCGTTACCTGCTAGGAAATGAAGCAATCCTAATATATTGTAGAAATTAAGCCTTCCTGCCCAATGACGGTCGCCTGACAGAGTGTAGGAATCACGTCTTCCTGTCCAAGAAAGGGCGCCCAGCACTTCATCTATAAAAGCCCATGAAGTCTCCACTCCATGGCATATTCACTTCTAAAACTACAACACTAATTGTTGAGATCATACACGCTCATTACCCAGACTTTAGATTCTCACTTCTCTACTGAAAAACTTTATATTACTCTGACAGTTGTTCAAACTCTCACGCTTATAGAATTCAGACTCAGTCCCTCTCTCTACGTTCTTTGCGAATGCAGGGTTGAGAGACTATGCTCCTCACAAGTTATAAGAACGCCTCTCGAGTTTAAAACCAAACACTCATCTCAAACACTCTATATTTTATCTCTCTACTCTCATTTTTATTTTCCCTCTTAAAAATCGAAGGCCGATTATTAACTTGAGCGCTAAAATTTTTTCGGTGAGACAATACCCTACCGTCAGCTGACCACTTATTTACTGTAATGGTGTATAGTGTTCAGACTCAGTGAATATAATCGGATCCAAACGATCAAATCAATTCAAATCTATTCAATATTTGAATTTAGAAATGCATCATATATATATTTAATGACAATCATTGAAAGTATAATTATAGCCATTGTATCGTCATTTTCATAATAGATAATATCTAATAAGAGTCAATTTGACAGTTTTTTTTTAAAAAAAAAACATAAGTTTTTTTTGTTATGTAATTAATTAATATACAAATTTGATGGTTGAATTATAATTTCAATCATATATGTTGATATATTTTATATAGTTGTCACAAGTATTTTGCATTTTTAGATGGACTCATGTGAATACTCTTTTGTTTTTTCTTTTTTTTTGCAGAGGGCTCAAAAATTGGGGTCAGAAAGCTATATATCTATAATATCAAATTTAAAATATATAATATGTTGTTTTTATTATTAAAATCTATAATATTTGGATAATAATTCTATTGTTTGAGCCAAATTTTTCATTATTTTTGATAATTGTATAATTTTTTGGTTATAATTCACATTATAACAAATGTATTTTTTTATTATATTAAGATTGTATTTTTCTTCATCCAGGACGGGACATTAATAATATGTCTTATATGATAATATACCCTTACATCTCAAAAGTTGTCATAGGCAACGGGCTAACAAATCATAACATAAATATTCAATATTATTCAATGATATTATAATTAATTAAATATTCAACAACCATGATCCAACAATCCATCCGGACTTATTTCCTCTTACATAATATTTTATCTTAACGTTCGACCAGACCAAAAAAATAAACTAAAATTGTGAATATTATTGAAATGTCCAAAGAGTCAGCAACCTCACCAGAGGATGAGTGCTTTACTCTGTTCCCTCTCCGTCGGTCGGAGGCGGCATGTTCAGGTCAAAGTCAAACATAGGAGCAGGGGGCTGGGCAGTACTCTGGGCCGGGCTATTCAAATCGAAAGGAAAGGAAGAAGAAGAGGTCTGGGCCAGGGCCCAATCCTCCTGGCCCACTGTGGATTGAACTACGCTGCTGCTGCCTTTTCGTTCCTCCTCCCCAGGAACCGGCTTCAGTGGGCCCCCAACGTCTTCGATGATGTCCTTCTGTTCCGGCTCGGGCTCGGGTTCATTCACTTGGGGTTTCCACTTGGGTTTCGGTTTCCGGTGGACCCACAAATGCCCATGCAAACCCTTAGTTGACCCGAAAACCTTATTGCAGATGGTGCAAGTACGCTCGCTCTCGGGGCCTGGATAGTCGCCGGAAGGAAAGCCGGGGAAACTTCCCAACGATCCAATAGCGGCTCGGAATAGTTCGCTACCGCTCAAGGAGGCGCCGCTGCTGCCCATTGGAGCGGCGTTGGAGGTGATGCCCGCCGGTGCGCCGGAAACTTTAGGTGGTGTTGGGTTTTCTTCCATGTTTTTCCTCTTCGGTGTCCGGGGGCTTCCCGGCGACGGCGGTTCCCCCTGCTTCATGGGGACATAGAGGGAGGGAGATTGTGGATGGATCGGAGGGTGAAGATTTGTCGCCGTCGATGGTTGTCGGGGAGTGAAAAGTTGGACCGATTAGTTATTTATAGTGAGGAAACTTTTCAAATGGCAGTTATTTTCGGTTATTCGGTTTAAGTTAAAGAGGCACCGGTTCGAGTGCAAATGGCAACAATGCCGACGATACGCGGACGTTTGGGCATGGCATGCAGGCCGTCCAATGGAATTAAGTGCGA
The DNA here is from genome assembly GCA_028571085.2 of Nepenthes alata. Classification (NCBI taxonomy): domain Eukaryota; kingdom Viridiplantae; phylum Streptophyta; class Magnoliopsida; order Caryophyllales; family Nepenthaceae; genus Nepenthes; species Nepenthes alata. The sequence continues at coordinate 2,554 of JAOVVI020015490.1, read as the reverse complement.
TAAATCCGACAGCTTGTGATGGTCGGTCGTGCGGGTGCGACGCGCTAATCATTCAGCAGTGCCTCTCTTCCAAGGGTTCTGAAATTTTGGGGTTTTTTAAAATATTTTTTAAAAAAATTATGTGTTGAATTATTTTAAATATATTTTCCAAAAAAACAGAAGATTGATCTTTTATTTTTCTAGGAAGTTATTCTGATTTTAATTTAATAGATTTTATTAACATTCTTTAATTACATTAAAATACATATAAAAACTAATATATATTGTTGCGGCTATGGATCCGGATTGAATTGGAGATGATCTAGTCACCATTTTTCTAATCTTGAACCACACAGTACTATAGAAAATAATATAATTAGATGACCAAATAGGAGTATTTTTCAGCAGGCTCTCTAACACTCAAATCAATAAAATCCTTCTTTGATAAAATAAAAAAGAACTGGTATTTGATTTAGTCGTAGATTTTCTTTTTAAGTGGGGACGTATAAAGTCATTCTCGATCTTTCTTAAGAGGGAAAGCCTTGCTTTCATTCATGTTGTATATTCAGCCTTAAATGAGATTGGTTAGCTTTGTTACCCGTGATAAGAATTTTTGTGAAAATGGTCCCCTTTATGCTGAAGGATAGCTGCTTACTAATAATCATAATAGGCTATTTTTTTAATTTTATAACCACGTTGATAAGGATAGTTGGTTAGCTTAATTTAAAGTGGTTATTGCCAGTTTCATTCAAAGTGAGACGTGAAAAGTTATCTGGAGTACTTCTTGCTTGCCTTTTGGGTTACAACTCCTGGACCTCAACAATCCGTATTAGGTTACAATTAATGGGCCCTATTATGCACTATCCAAGTGATAGTTTTCATCGTACACGAATATTTTTTAATATATTTTTAATGCATGCATTTTGCAGTATAAAATCAAAGTTTTTTCAATTAATATTTTAAAATGTTTATACCATGACCGATCAAAATAACTACAACAGTAATAAAGTATTATATAAATTATTTGGGTCAATGTTGTGATGGTCAAACTATTAATAATAAAACCAAATATTACTAATTTAATTTTATTAGTGATATCTACTCAAAAAATATTTCCTTTATATTTTATTATTACTTTATTCTACAAAAAACTATGGTATATCTTTAGAAAGAACAAATTTAACACATAATAGAAAACAAAAGAAATAGAAATAAAAATATATATATTATTATACAATGAAATATAAAAAAACAAAAACACCAGAATATTTTTCATGTCTTAGGCCACCCCTAAAACTTGTATTATTTATAATGATAATATTCAATACATAAAAATGAGTGAGACATAAATCCACATCAAATATAAATTTCTAAAAATTAAACACCTTGTTGATGTATAAATCCACATCAAAAATTAAAAGCTTTGTTGACACTATATATTTCTCTTAGTCTCGACAATCCCCAGACAATGATATATCAAATTGGTGCCAATGATCGAGCCACCCCTGAACTAGTTGGTCCGTCCAACTTTATATTAGCATGATATTAATCAAAATTAGTATATTTTTTAATTTGTTATTATTTATATTTTCTAATAAATTTTTTTAAGATAGAAAGTCACTCATCACTATATCATACATGTCTACTATGAATTATGGCATGCCTCCATTGTATCTTTAATCCTTGTATATCGATCAAAAGGAGATTTTCTTTATAAATTTTCTACTGGTCGAATTAAATTTGTTGGGGGAGGAAAATAATTTTATATCCCAACTAAAAATGAATAAAAGATTATTATCGTTAAAAATATTTTTACACTATAAAAAACTACATTTTCTTATCAACAAAAAGCTGCCTTTGTTTTTTTTTTTTTTTTCTTAACTATAAAAATTAAAGATACAAGTATAAAAATTTATTGGAACAGCCATATATTACTACAGCATATTAGGTAGAGTAAAATTATAATTTTATATAAGATTTTTTATCAATAAAAATAAAATATTTATTTGCTGAGTGATACATATGTTGGGATTAATATTGTTCATGAATTTTTTATATAAGTTTTCTATTGATGGTTATCAAATAAATAATAATTGTTTTATCATATAAAGTTTATAATATGTTGTGTGGCATGATAGCAGCAGCAATGTAATTGCAGAGGCGAGATGGTGGTGGGCAGCAACCTAATGGTGGGTGGTGTCGGTAGGTGTATGGTGGCGGAGAGGTGTGGCATTGTGATGGCGGCAACAAGGTGGTGGGGGTAGTGACAATACGATGGTGGTGCCAGAGAAGTGACGGCCGCATGAAGGAGACGGCAAGGCGGTGGAGACAGCAGTGTGAAAGAGGGCAGTATTAGTGGTGGCACGTTGAGATGTATTATTTATAAGACTGACAAAAATCCTTTAACATTAATTTTTTATTTTATTTTTTGTAATTTATACATATTTAAAAATGACTAATTAATTATGTGAATGTTATTATTTTACGTATATTTTAATCATATATTTATTTTCTGATAATAATTATTTTTTATATTATTTAATTTCATTGATCAAAGATGCCTGTAGTACAAAAT
>JAOVVI020015489.1:0-11172 GCA_028571085.2 Nepenthes alata | reverse complement strand
AGCGAAATTCGCTTACTTCTTTCTAGTTACTTAATTTTATGGCGTCAAATCATATGACTGGTAATACAAATACTTTATATGATGTTCGTAAGTATAGGCGTGAGTAATATATTCAGGTATCCAATAACAATTCTCTGATTAATCACTAATTCAGGTACCTAAATTTTGGCTAGAGGCTTTATCTATAGATGTGTCTCTAATTAATTGCTTACCCGTATAAATCTTGCTTTATGATTCCCTATATTATTGTTTGTTTGGAATTTCTCCCGACTATTATTCTCCGTATATGTTTGGTTGTGTCTATTTTGTCCACATACCTCTAGTTGAATGTCACAAACTTGGAATAAGTATGCATATCTTGGATATAGCAATACACATAATGGGTTTGTCTGTTTTGATGCTGATACTATCAAATTTGGTATTTTTTACCATGTTTTATTTGAAAACTGGCATTACTTCCGGTCTTATATCATACACAAATCCACTTTCATCATTCTTTCGACTTTTAATGACTAGCCTTATTTGAATCACCGTATTAAACACAGCCTTGTGTATCAAAAACGTTGTCCACATCCTTTTCTTAACCCGGAATCGACGTTTGACTTAGCTGCACTTCAATCTCGATGGTCAACTCGGATTACTTGTCTTCTCAATAAGTATGGTTTTTCTCAAACATCTCACCAAGCAATTTTGGATACTATTGTACCATCATCTTACTCTCAAACCTTTACTCAAAAGTATTGGCAACAAGATATATAAAACGAGTTTTAGACTCCAAGACAACTATGCTTGGGATATTGTACCATGTTCCTTTGGAATCAAATCTATTTAATGCAAATAGATATATACAATTAAATTGCAACCTAATGTTTCTATTGATAAATATAAAGCTTGTTTGGTTGTACTTGGCAATCACTAGGAATACGGTTTTGTTTATGAAGAAACTTTTGCAACAATGGTCAAAATAATTACCGTGTGTATTGTTGTGTCTATTACTATTTCAAAAGGATGGCCACTTTGATAGATAGATGTAAATAATACATTCTTACACTGGGATCTAAATGAAGAAGTCTGCATGACTCCACCTTTCAACATATTCACTCATTACTCCTTTGAAGTATGTATACTATTCCTTATATGGTTCAAAATAGGCTCTATGAGATTAGTTTGAAAATTTTCATACATGTTTTCTTGATTTTGACCTTAATAAGAGTCAATATGATTCTTCACCTTTTTCTTCGCAAGACCTTTATTAAAATTATTATACTTTTCGTTTATGTGGATGATATTATTATAATTGGATTTAACCCTCAGTTGATTGACCAATTGCAACATCCTTTCTGGACTTCGTTTTAGTTAAAAGATTTTGATTTGCTGCAGTATTTTCTTGGTATTGTGATACAACATACTCCTACCGACAATTTGTTGCACCAACACAATATAGAGGAGTTTATTACATTGGTCGGTCTTCAAGCTGAAAACTCCGTTCTTACACCTATGGAAGTTAATGTTAAACTCCGATAGGAGAAATGAGACTTATTATTTGATCCATCTATGTATCAACAGTTGATAGGAAGTTTGTTTGACTTATTTGACTATTACTCGACCTGATATATCTTTTGCGGTCTAGCAAGCGAGTTAGATGTAGGCACCTGAACACTCACATTTTGCAGTTTTAAAACGGATTATTTATTACCTAAAGAGTACTTCGAGTTGAGGACTATTCTTTCCAATTAAGAATTTCCTCCCTTTGTAGGGATTTGGCAATGTCGATTGGGTGGGTTATACTGATACTTAGCTTTCCAGTACTAACTAGTGTATGTGCATTGGTAATACTCTTAATTCTTGAAAGAGTAAAAAGTAAACTTAGGTATCGAACTATTTAATCGAGTTAGAGTACCGTACTATGTCTTCAACTTGCTTAGAAACTGGTTGGTTACGGGGCCTATTAGGAAAACTTGGCATTCCCCAACTTAATCCTACTGTCCTTCATACCGATAATACTTGTGCAATTTAGATTGTCACCAATATAGCTGTTTATAAACGCACAAAGTATATTGAGGTTGATTGCTACTATATTTGTACAACACCTGACCAACATGTGATCATTCTTCCTCACATCTCTACCATCTTCAAACAATGGACATTTTTGCTGAAGCTTTCTTGCACTGTGAATATCAATTCATAGTTGGCAAATTGATGTTTCTTGATTAATTAGCATCAATTTGAGGAGAGACGTCAGAAAAATATATGCAATATTGATTACCAAAGTTGTATGTAGTTTTTTTTATGAAGATTATTCTAATTGATTATAATTAAGTCTAATTGATTGTACTTAGGAAATAAATTAGGAAAGTAGAGGATTGTAATTTAATATAATTAGGGAAAGAATTATCTGTTTAATGTGAAGAAAAAACCTCAATGGAAGCATTTAGAATAATTAATAATTAGGACATTCTCTATCCTCTTTGGAAGTTATTTACTTGATTTGTGCCTAGTGCAATGGCTCTTGGTAAATATTTGATTAGATCCATGAATCCGTTTCACGGCCTGATAGATTATTTGATAAGCAAATGACTTTTTTTCCATGTTTAAGAATGTGGTTAACCAATATGCTTACAAATTGATTATGATAAATTGGTTCAGATTTAGTAGTTTTTTCTTCAAGTTTTTTTACCGAATAAATGTGATCGTAATTTTGAATATAAAATTCAAAGGGATCAAATAAAAAATGTTACCTTAGAATCATAGAACTACGATTTCAACTTAGCCTGGAGTCCCACTAAATGAAGTCGGATATATGGATCTTATTTGCGTTTGTTATTTCATTTGATTTAGTGTAAGTTCTTTAAAAAATAAAAGCAATTTTAAATCATTATTTATCATCTTATTCTAAGATTTTCCGTGTTTATATCTTTCTTTTCTTCTTCAAACTATCAACCAACTCACATTTTCTCATAAATTCGACATTTAGCCTACCCTTTTAAATGCCTGAATCACTATAAATGTCCTTCACTCATCTCTTATCTTCTATTGTGCAACTTTTAAATATTTATGTATATCATTATTTTTTATCTTATCTTTTTGTATGATTTCATTCATTTGTTTTAGCATTCCCATCTGTATAACGTTTACTTTTATATATGTTATTTGATTGCTCAACGTTCTGTTCTAGAAAGCATAATTAGTCTGTTACCCATAATTTTATCCTACGCAAGGGTTCTGTTAACTAGAAGTCCCCTTAGGCAGTTGTGATGCCCCAAATCTTCCTTGGGCTTGACACTCCAACTTTCCTGAAGTGGCATGCTGTCGCATCTTTGTTGTCATAACAGCCGTGGCCTGATCCCTACTTGTTTTACTACCAGGAAATGAAGTTGTTGGCAGAAGTTGACCAACCGGGAAGCTTCATTGACAACTATGTAACCCAGCTGAGTTTCGTCCTCTCTCGGAAAGCTGCAGGTTTGGTTAGCCTTCAGGCTCGGCTTGCCCGGTTCCAGCATCGGCTAAAAGAGCAGGAGATTCTCAGCAGCAAGAGAGTTCCCAATTAACTTCACCTTTACTTAGCTTTGAAAAGGGCGCCAACTACCTTGTAATATCCTCTCCTCCATGTGCACTAACCTAAAGTGTGGGGTTCCGGGATACCCTTGAGACACTTTCTGTTGATATGGCATGTATCCATTCATCAACACTTTGTGGGCCCACACAAGGATAATAGATAAATAAATGCACGTTATACCGATGTCTCCTCTCTACCCTAAATGTGGAAGAGAATGTTTGATTGACCACCTTTAGACTAGACTAATGGGATACCCTTGGTTGATGTGGCATCCCATCATTACTGCTGGATCCGCATAAAAAGAGATGGCTAGATGCATACCACATCTCCCTATGGCATCTGTTGAGCCTTTCTCTAACCTAAATGTGGAAGAGAAATATTTGGGGATCTCCTATACATGTCATCTTTGGAATACCTCAAATGATGTGATGCCTATCTACCATCAACTCGCCACATTCTCTGACGGTGTCTACCTAATATTACTCTATGTTTAAATTACTGCAGTTTCTTTTTTTTTTACTGGTTTGATGCAGAGCTATAAGTTCTGAGGGAAAGAGACTCGGCAACTAATCGTCTTACTCCGTGTGCAAAGCTTGTGACATCTTGCCATCCTCACCCAGCTTTCTCCCTTAGATGCCAACGGTAAGGTGGATTTGGGGGATTGGTTCATTCAATTTGTGCATCTTTTCTGCAATTCCATTGGGGCAAATCGTCAATGATCTGATATCGATGTTTCTGGTTCGTAAATGGTTTATGAATTTGAATTTCTGTGACTCATTTGTATTTTTTTAGTGAAGGAAAAGAGTGAATCTGATAAGAAGAACTATGACATCTCTTTTTTTTCTTTTACTGCAATTTGACACTGTTAATGTAATTTGGCCATTGACAATCTGTGGAAGGTGATGTAATTTGGCCATTGACAATCTGTGGAAGGTGGGATATTGATGATATGTATGTTTGGTTGGAGTGTAAGCTGGAAGAAGCAGGTGTGCAATGTGACTTATTGGAGAGCTCATTACTACCCACTAAGCATGCTTTTTTAAGAAATTGTGGGTTAGATGACCTTAATATTTAGGTGGTCTTTTTTTTTTTTTTTTGGTTTAGAAAATTCATCCTCCTTTTAGTCCCTTCAAATGTTTTAAACATGTGGATTATCTTTTAAATGTTATTATTTTTATCCAAAAATATCATTTTTCATTGGAATATTCTATTTTAACTTTTATGTAAGCATGAATTTTTAAACAAAAACACTTAAAAAAATAAATATAAAAAATTCCTTTGAGTTGGTTAAAATCGGTTTTAATTATGGATGTATTAGGTTATAATTTTTGGCCTGAGTTATTGTGAAGGCTCTGCTTGACTAATGGTTGTGCACTTACCTTTGAACAATTAAACCTGACTCGAACTCGATTTTGATTAGGAATTTAGCGGCACCCTTCTCTTCCGTTGGGGCACAGGTGGAGACCTTTAGGAATAGTGAATTGGAAAGCATATTTTCTGCTTGACCAAACAAATTTTCAGATGTAATTTCAATGACTTGAAATTCTAAATTTAATAGAATTATTGAGATGATAATGGAGGCTGATGCGCATTTGATTCACCGGTTATTGTACGGATTAGAGAATCATTTGATCTTTTGTTGCAGGTCGATCTGGAGCAGGTTCGGTTTTCACCATTGTTAATTTAGAATTTGCGCATTATAAATTGTAAATAATAGGTTAGAGGATAGGCGAAATTTTTTTTCTGGTTTATCTTCTAAAGCTTAAGTTAGAGATTTTTTTCTGAAAATGAAAAGATGTAATAAGGATGTAACAGAATGCGCTAATGCATGTGATAGGGGGTTGAGTATGAATGTGTCCGACTGAAGAGTCGTTTAGTGATGTACTCAAATAGGGGTGGGACAGAGGTGCGTCCGACTATGGGGCGGCTCATTAGGTGGAGGATTGAACTCTTGGGTATGCCCGATTAAGGACTGAGTTTCGAAGTGTGCCCGGTTAAAGGGCGGCTCACTAAGTGAAGGACTAAGTTACTGGGTGCACCTAACAGAGGGGTTGCTCGGAGAGGAAAAAGGCATAGGCTGCTTTCTGGTCACACCCGATAAAAAGTGGCTCACTATGGATGCACTCGGTATGTAGTGACTCACTATAGGTGCACTCGACGCGGAGTGACTCACTATGGATGCACCCAATAAGAAATGGCTTATCGATGATGCATTATATAGGGAATGACTCACTATGGATGCAAGAGAGCTGTGATAGGAAAGAGGGCCTAGTTTTTTGCGGGCACTTGAGTATCGTTTTTGGCTGTTTTTTCACTAACAATCGCTTTTTATCAGGCATCGCTCTCACTTGAGAGCTGCTCTCAAGAGGGCATCGTTGCTCTCACCCTGTTCTCCCAAGGGTTGCTCTCCCCTCTGAAGGTCTAATTCCCATCCGAAGTGTTCTCCCTCCTTCCTGGGAAAGGTAAAAGAGTTTATAATACTTTGTGGAGGAAACTTTGGCACCAAGGTGGTCGGCAAGTGTTCTTTCAATGTTTGCCCGCTGTTGGGACGTTGATAGGAGCTACCGTACCAAACATCGCCTTGTTGTGATGAGGGGGCCGTGTGTGGTCACCTAGTGCAGTTGTCAAGTTGTTTTAGGCGGCACGTCTATATTCTAATTGATTTATTGACTGTTTGCCCGAGAGCCTTTTCGGATTGGTCCGTCTAGCTACATTATCGGTTGGGTCATTGACGCTTGTCTTCTTGGACTCATTGTTCAATGGGTTTCGTTCTGATCGCCGCTATGGTCTTTCGGTTGGGCTGGATGGATCTCCTTGCTGTAGCTGGATCTGCCGCTCGTTGGGGTCTTTGTCGCGTTGACGATTGAGCTTGGATCTATACCAGCCGAAGACGCAACCAGACCTATCAGAGACTAATTTATAAAATAATTATAAGTCAAGTGATAAATTTTATCTATTTATCCATGATGATGACTTTGTATAACAATTGATGGATAAATTAGATAGCATCAACGTGGCTTGTTCATTAAAAGTACCACAATAAAATAGTATTTTGTTTATATATATTAATTTTTTTATATAAAAATAAATAGATATATAAATAATATGATATGCAGTAATGTTTTAAAAATAGATAAAAGTTTAAATATTTTTATTTTATTAGTTTTAGTTTCACAATTAGGTTACACCCGAAAAAAAATAAGCAAAATTCTGCCTGTTTATTTATTTATTTTTTTAAAGAAACTATCCATTAGCCTAATTTTTTCAGAATTTGAGATTTTATAATTTATTTAGGTTAAAATAGATAAAAGTTTAAATATTTTTTATTTTATTTTTTTAGTTTGGCAACTAGGTTACACCAAAAAAAAAAAAAAATCTGCCTATTTATTTTTTTAAAAGAAATTATCCATTAGCCTATTTTTTTTCAGAACTTGAAATTTTATAATTTATTTAGGTTAAATCTTGACCATTAATTAAAGTCTAATGTAAATATGGAGTACACGTAGCAAAATAATAATAATAATAAATAATAAAAGCCTGGAGGCAATATAACTATATTGAGGACTCATTTTGTCTTAGGAAAATAAAAAAAATTAATAAAAAAAGTCTGGATATCGACGAAATATCACATAAATAAAAATTACTAATAAAAGTAGTTTTGTTATTTGATTGTCAATAAAAAAGAAAAAAATTATTATAGACCTTTAATATTATACTTTTTATTTTTAATTATAGAAAAAGTAAAAAATATTTTACTTTTAATTTTTTAATATAAATTATTCATAAACAATACAAATTATAGATGGCTTTCTCTTGTTATTGTCATTTTAAATACTAAGATTGCAAGGCCCGAGTTTTTGGATTAGGATAATTCTAATTAATTAAATTAATAAAATTAAATTGAGGTCAAATGATGTAAAAAATTAGGTCAATGAGTCAATTAGATTGGTTTAGACTCTCGTCGATGGAGGCTCGAATCACGCTCAAGCACCGAATTTAGTATTCTTAGTGCTCAGTCCACGCTCGACGCTCACTTGAGGTCCGATTTCAGTGTGCTTGGTGCTCGATATATGCTTAACGTGCACTCGAGCCTGGATTCCAGTGTGTTTGGTGTTTAGGGAGCGCTCGACACATGTTTGACTAGTGGTTGAGCGCCAGTCTAGTATAAATAAAGCCTTTGCATTCTTTTCTACCAGTTTTTAGCCAGTTTTCAAAGAAGAGAGAGAGAGCCGAGAAGAACAGAGAGAGAGAGGAAGAGAGAGAAGTCTTGTGGAGGTTCAATTCAAGTAATTTGAGGCTAAACTCTGGTGAATTTGGAGAAAAGGCAAGTACATATCGAAACCTCTTTCCTTTGTTGTTAATTTTTACTAATATTGTAGAGTATTTTCTTATCCAAATGCTTATACATGTTTTTAAATTTGAAGTATATGAGTTTGCTAAAATTGCATTTTGATTCTCATCATTTTTGTGACAAAATTTTATGGGAAACCATGTTTAAGTTATGAACAAGAATAATATAAACTGAATTCTGTATGGCATCAATTGTGTATGTATAAAAATGTGAGTAAATACTTTTGTATGCCTAAATTTCATATATAGGCCCTTACATGTCTAAAAGACTTGAATAAAATAATCTGCATGTACTGAAATTCTTCATAAATTTCCTTGCATGTTGAGTTAAGCTGCTGGAGAAATTTAGGAGCTGAATTTTGCACCCTTACTGAACTTATTTTCTGCATTTTTGAACTGTTCATGCATGAAACTCATGCAGTAGCATGTATGCATCTTAAAATATAGGTTATGAAATTATGAAGCATTTCTGCAAAAATTGATGAATGTTGTTGAATTATCATATTGCATGTGCCGCTGTTAAGTTCTTGCATCCTCATGCTGTTTTTACTGAATTTTATGCTAAATTATGAACTCCCCATGCTCCAAATTTCATACAACAGACCATTTATATTTAAAACTATATGTAGATGTCATGTATAAATCAAATTTCTAATGAATATTATTGAACTATGCATCATTTTGCTGAATTTTGCATGAATTGCGAAATTCTAAATTTTTTCAGAAATTCTCAAGCCTTCAATTGAAATATGATCAAGTTTTTGTAAAGTATAAGAATAAGTTTATAAAATTATGATTGAAAACTTTACAATATATTTGATGGTGACGCCGGTAGTAGGCTGGCCCACAAAGGAGAAAACGGCCCAAATCTAGCAGCGGTCCAATTTTACTTAGGATGGTCAATATTGCCGTTGACCAGTGGAGTAGCAAGCGGGCCGACAGTGGCTCAAGATCAACAATGGCTTATCTGAGCTCAAGACGGTCAACGCTGACGTTAACCAGAGTAGTGGCAAGTAAACCGGCAGAGGCCCAGGACGAACGCGGCCCATGCCTAAATCGGCCCATGCCTAAATCGGCCCATGCGTCCCTTTCCAAGCTACAACGGTCGTCTGCCGTGATTTTCAACATCTCCAAAGAAGACAATCTTTTCTGTAACGGTAATCTCCTAGAATCAAAGCACATCTCGGGAGGAAGGCGCGGGTATTTACATGTAATCAACAAGGAAACCCTAATGGTTACTATATGTAGAAGGAAGGAGATCCACCTCTTTAACCGTTACGGCCAGGAATGGCGCTCATGCATACGCAGGAAAGGCTACAATCCCCACATAGAATGCGGTCATCCAACCTCGCTGCATAAGGAAGGAAGCTCGGGGCCATGGCTATACAAGACCATAGAAACTTACTCCAGAGGCACGCATTCTCTTGCCCACTAAACGCCCTCAAGTAGACTTAAGCTTTTAGAAGCTCTCTAAACTCCTGAGCATTCCAATGCTCTCTCTCCCTCTCTCTGCTACTAGCTTCCTGCGAGCTCAGTACTTAGAGAAACTGCTCTCCACGAGCATTCAAAGCCATTATCTCTACGAAGGCACTCCTCACCTACATCCATAAACACACTCCCAGCATTCATTTCTACATTCTTTGCATCCACCTTCTATCCTTAGAAGGCTGTTTACCGACTTGAGTATCAGAATATTTTCGGTGGGATTAAATTCTGCCGTCACCTGACCTCTTGTTTAAAATTGTGGTGTGCAAGATCCGAAGCTCAGAGGACGAAGGCCGGAATCTGATGGACAGTTTGACTCGGATCTGCTCAAAACTTTAATCTAAGACGTATTATTGGCACCGTATGTGGGAACGCTAACTAAAAGCCAACCACTTTCATCCTTAAAATCAGTGTCATCAAGCAAGATGATGAATATCAGGGCTCAAGCTAGCGCTCCCGCTAGAGATGTTGCCTCCTCAGACCATGATCACTCAGCTAGTAATTTGGTTGGAGGGCAGCCTGCACCGTTTTTCCTTAACCTAACGGAGTAGATGAACAACATGTCTAGAATGCTCCAAATGCTCTGCACCTGCCAGGGTAAGAAGAAGCAATGGACTCAACCCTCCTCGATTCCTGTTTCGGCCTCCAGGAGAGGAGGCCAGAGGAAGAAGAAGCCAGTAAAGAAGGCTTCAAGGTCGGGCAACTCTCGTGCTCTGGAGGCCTCCAACGCCCAGAGCCCTCCAAGGCTTAAAGGGTGCTTGGGCCATTGCACTACGGATGAGAGCCCCGAGAGACGGAACCCCTGATATTTTCAGAAGGGGCCATGGCATTAGGCTCAGGAGGGAGCCTCCGGGATCGTTCGATCCACCAGCGGTAGCAACCCGCCAGCTATGCGCTGCACCGTAAAATGAACGAAGTTGAGGACTTACCTCAACTCTAAGAGATTAGAAAACTACTCCCGTGTGGAGGAAAAAGTTGAGAAGATCTGGAACTGCGTGTTCAGGGACGACGAATACACCACCGATCTGGAGAGATTTTCCTTCACCACAGAGATCCAGAATTATCCAATGTCGACCAAGTTTAAGATGCTAGCCTTGAATTCCTATGATGGGAGTACTGATCCAATGGATCACCTAAATCACTTTCACACCCATCTAAACCTCCAGGGCCTTGAGGAGGCGGCGGTGTGCTGATGTTTTCCCTTTACATTGAGAGGGGATGCTCAGATCTGGTTCCATCGGCTTCCTTCCAATTCGATCAGGAGTTTCAGAGATCTCACCGATCTCTTCTTGACGCAGTACGCTTTTAGCCGCTAGAAAGAGAAACAACCGTAGCACATCTCCTACATCAAGCCGAGGCAGGGCGAGAACCCAAGAAAATTCCTCGAACGGTATATGGCGGAAGCCAGAAGAATCCCTAAGTTCACTAAAGAGATGAAACTTGGTAGCTTCATCTCTGTGTTAGGGTCGGGCGACTTCTTTAAGCACTTAACCCACAAAATCTTGCAGACTTCTGGGAAGCGGAGGCTATCACCAGAGCATATGTGGCCGCTGAAGAGGCCAATGAGGCCATGAGTCTTGTGAGGATCGACCAATCTCGCTCTTTCCCGACCGAGGGAAAGAGGAAGAACAGTGGCTGCAAGAATCCCCGCTGAAAGCAACACAAGACCAGAGTACTGGACCGTAAGGAGTACAGACCAATTAACCTGACTCCGCTGAACGACACACGTGTCAACGTCGTCATGCAGATCTTTGGGAAAAAGTTCGTCAAGTGGACAAAAC
>JAOVVI020015488.1:0-11172 GCA_028571085.2 Nepenthes alata | reverse complement strand
GTTCAATACTTAAAATTAGGAGAATTAGGTGATTTGAATATGGTTGAAAGTAAGGAAAAAAAAAAGAAATGATAAAACTATAAAAATTTGTAGTGCAATAATAAAAAATGATATGGGATTGCTTATGCTTTTAGATAACATTACATTAAATCAAGTAGAATTACTGAAATTGATTCATATAGTCAATTCTACTTAGTAAAACTTAAGACTTTGATGTTGCAAGAATTGAAAGTGAGAATTTGATTAGAAATTATTTATATCGGAATGAATGGCATGAATTTATGCAGAAACCACCTTCTCTGATCTCTTTATAGTCACATAAATACACATGCACACAAAGAGGAGAGTTCTTATTTCTATAGAGGAAATTACTCTGAGAAGGGGAAAGTGAGTTACGAGTCACAAACACATTTGTCATAACTGTAATTCATATGCTGTAATGAACAGTGGAAAGCACAATCCTCAATCCATTCTACTGAAAACCTCTTTTAGCTCTACTCTTCAACACATTGGGTTTGGAATTTCCTTGTTCTGTCTCTAAATTTATTTGGAATTTGAATCATTAGTTCCTGCGTATATTACAAGTTCTACAATGAAGGTTGAACATCAGGGCCTATGATGCTGGGTGTAAATGTAGTCCAAATGAGCTTCTGATTCCATCCTTCTCTTCAAACACTCTTCTTCTCCGTTTTCACAAACCTCCATACCCATCAGCTTCTCACATATATTAGGATCTCAGATTAATAAATTCTGAATGCATATAAAGTTCAAAGTAGGTATGTAAAAAAAAAAAACCTTAGCTGAAACCTTACTTTAAATGGGTCATCATCTTCTACCTCTACCTTAGAAACTCTTCCTGTGATTTCATTGAGCTCCATATCTTCGCCTGCAAGTGGGGAAGAAAGTGTAAATCTGAAAAGCTATGCAACCCAGACAAGCGGAGGCAATAGCATCTGCTATCTTACCTTCTTTAGTTGCTATTAGACGGCCAGGCATTTCGGAAATGATTACAACTAAAAGGAAGAAGAAGATGAGAGCACACGAATGAAAAGTTTTCTTCATGGATTCAGCCATTCAGCTTCAGTTGAGAAAAGAGATGGATGGGGGCCGAGAAGAGAGGACAGATATAAAGTGGTTGGGAGTTGGCGATGATGCAGGGGACAGATACGTCATTTAAATACATGCAGAGAGAGGCTGCAGGCTAAAGTATAATCTCACATGTGGAAGCTCAAAGAACGAATTATAGTAAACCTCGACATGTGGGGCCAAACCACCATCTTCTTAATACATCATCTCTGGACATGTGACACCACTACTATAAGGTGGGGACTTTAGTCATGTCGCTATAATGGTACGGCTAAATCACTTTGAAAATCACTGTTTAGAGGGAATATAGTTGCTGACAGAATGAACAAGTCAACTTTTTGGACATATTGACCCATCGTCACATGTTACCATACTAACTCTAACACGTGTCAGGAAATTTTTTTCATTTTTTTGCATGTCTCCAACTCCAAGCAGGGAACTTGATAAATAATGGGCGTCTTGGGAAATCAAGACATTCAGAAACACCGCCGGCTTTGGTTGTTGAGAAACTAAAAATGCTTCCCACGTGTTAGCACCCACTATTAAGTGGCCAGCACCACCATATTGCTAGTGGCGTATAATAGGATTCTGCAGCCAATTTTAGTGGAGGAATACCCTCTTTTTATCCACTTCCATTTGCATGGTGCATTTGTTAGATATTGTGTGCTGAAAATTATTTATTAAAAGATTATTTAATAATTATGAATTTATCAACTTCATAATCATATTATATGAGTATTTTAATTGTGACATATGATATTACATAAAAATTAATAGTGAGTATATTGTAGAAAGTTTATGCCAATAATTAAGGAATCAAAGATTGAAAATGATATTTTTTTAGTTTTTATTAAACTATTTTATTCTAGGTTAAAATTTTTACATATTACATAGGTCTACATTTTTCGTACTGTTATAAGATAGTGAATAAGTACATTGTAAGAGTACATGTACTAAATGGAATCAATAAATGAATGCCTTCTAGAATTGATCGCCAATATTGAAAAGGTTATTTAGGGCAATTATCTTAGATTTTATTTGACCCGAAACAATTATGCATATTTATTTATTATGATTTGTACTTTGACTGACTTTATTATTGATGATTATTTAAATCAAATATACAGATGATGTTAGGTCGTATGTGTGATAAATTAATTTGTATAAATTCTCACTAAAGAATCCATTTGCGTTATATTGGGATAGTATATTTAAATTATCTATATATATTGGATTTGAAAATAAATTGGCAGTTATAAAAAGTTATTTTAGAAATAATTTAAATTTTAATTATCATACAAATTAAGAATTAAAAATTGCATGAATTGACTATTTAAGCGGTGATTTTATTCCGATCCAATGGCTCATATAAAACATAGCATGATGGAAGGATGGAAAAGAAAATAAATATATATAAAAGGATTTCATAATTACTCTTCATTTTTCAAGGGTTAATTACAATATGCTGATAGACATTATTGTAATTTGTAAAAACCCAACAATCAGAATTTATATTTATAAGAAAATTATTCTTAGATAAATTTAATAGTTTTAATTCTACAATAAAAAATTGAGATCCCTAAAGATTTTATGTTGAATCACAGCATATGATTTCTTTGAACGTTATAAATAAATGGCCGTGTTGACCATCATAACATTCCTTCCTTTTTATACCTCTTCTAGAAATTCCTCTAGTGAAAAAGGAGAATTTTCTGGAAGAGAAAGAGGCAAAAAAATTAGATAAGATTTTGAGAAATTCTTCAATGTTGTAAGCATGAATTCTTTAAGAGGTAACACATGTGGGTTACTTGTAATGAGATCAAGGAGATAATCTTAAAATTCACAAAATTATTATCATAAATTTAATTTCATACAAAGCAACAACATTAACATTAGCTCAATTCATTTTGCTCTTGTTATTTATGTTAATGTATTTCCTTTATTATAATACTACTTAATTGTCCGACAATATGTGGGTTTAACGTGTACCTTATGACAAATTCACAATCCAATGACTAGTGCTTTCTTCATCCAATGCTATGTTTCATTGATTTGGAGTGGTGACAGATAGAGGTTATCTGAATCTTGAACATTTTGTTTGGATCCAAACCATTTTGGTCCGGTTACACTGGTTCAGTTTGGATAGTGGGGCTTATTGGTTTTTGTAACACCCATATTAAAAAAAATTATGTGTATTGAAACGTATATATTCCAGTCTGAACAGGTAACTAAAAATAAAAAAATTGTCAAACCAAAACTAAATTGAAACCTGAAGAAAAATTGCATTAACCCAAATCGAAGCTAACTGTTCATTTTGGTTACATATTTTAGATTTGGTTCGGATTAGCAGGTTACTTGTGCCTTTGAGCACCCCTACTGATAGGCATAGCTTATTTGTATGTGTACCTAAGGATTTGGTTAGATGGTTTTAGCGATTTTCCTCTTTTAGAGATTAATATCTTTCACTGCTGGCTGAATCTAATAAAACATTTGAATTGATGACTGGTCACTATTGGGTTTGGATTCTGAGATTGAATATGTTTTTTTCTTTGGAGCAGTTCTCTTGAGAAATGTGATGGAAATTTTGAAAGAGTCTGTCCTCTAATCCCCGACAAATTTGATAGAAGATGTTTGTTTTCATTTTAATTATTGAGGGTGCCTTGAAGCATATTGTGTGATCTATGGCCTTGGCAAATGCTATTGTTTTTATATCTGCATTTCCTACTACTTGCTGCACCTGCTTTACGATCACATTTTATAGTGATTGAATTCACAAGCTTTCCCGTTCAATTCTAAAGAGATTTTAATTGTTTCATTCTTCTAAATGTTATTCATCAATTATAAGCCGTTTAGGTGTTCCCCTGTTGTTGCTTTTGCATTGAGTCATGCCTACCCACATGGTGGTAAGTGAGTCTGCACTTTTTCAGATTTCTGGGTTATTTTGTAACCCAACTTAGTGTGGAACGTTACTAAATTTATGCTCGAATGGCTTATTCTGGCTGATGTGAATACCCTTTTGAGATCATGATCAATATTTTCTTTCTATACAAAACTATAATCACAAGGTCTCACTTTGTCACAAAAAATTCTGTAAGAGTTAATATTTTAGTACTGGTTACATAACGCAATTCTTTTCATTTTCTTAGTATTGGGATAGAACTTTCGACGATAAAAGCTATCAACAGCAACACAAGTGTTGTCTTTTTCTTGCATGTCTGCTTATGTTATTGGATTGGGCCTTTGGTCCCATTATCTTGAATTTGAATCCGGTAGCATGTTCTAATTGAGGCAACTCGTGGAATTTGCATTTCTTATTCTACAAATCATGATGATTCTTGTGTCTTTTTTCTATTTTTGCCATTTTTTCTTTTGTATGTTGATGAAGCCCGGTAATGGTGGCTTGTCCACTTTAGTCAATTCATGTGTTGCTAAATGGTGGAGCATTGAATGACAGCCATTTTCTTTGCAGGTTTGACTTGCTTGGTAGCTTGAAGGGTGGAACAGCTTGAGGAATAACTAACGCCATCGAGGGTTTCGAAGCTCTACTGTCACAACATTAGTTATTTGCTTACACGAGGTAAGATTCATCTTTATTAGTTCCGTGTTTTTCGTACATAGAAATTTCTATCTACATCTATGTACTTTCGTTCCCATCATGAACATGCTTTCCCTAATTCACCATGCTAAGTGCATTGGGTGATGAAAACAGCAGCAAGCCCTCTACAAAATGGGTAAAAAAATGGGAAGACAAAGCAAAGCAATAAATGTAAATAAGAGTAGAGCAGCTTCAAATAAATATATATATATATGGGAGCCTTGCCACATGATTTCCATGGTTTACACATGGCTTAGCTCAGGGCTTTGTATTTGGTTACAACTGGTCCTGTAATCTAGTGGTCATGTGTTTATATGGTGAAAATAATATTTTACATAATATGAAGTAAGACAATATATAATAAATGAAATGTAATTTTGACCTTTTCCCTCAAACCCAGCAAATAGATGGATTTTCATGTACCAGGCTATCTTTTTCGAGATATATATGCTTAGATAGCTAGTGTAGGTAAATTGTATTTCGACCCAACTGTTTGATTCCTTATTATAACAAATCAAACTAAAAGACCTTTTAAACTTTTTTTAAGGCTCCATACATTATATAGGTGGTGAAATAAATATATTTATTCATCCTCATGAGCAAAAAGGTAGTTATTCTTGGTGTTCTAATCTGTCATTATCTTTATATCTACGAATATATATATATATATACTTGTTATGTAACAAGGAGAAAGAAGTTATGGATAGGACCGACCTGGTTTGAATATGCATTGGGAAGAGGACCATTGGAATCTAGTGCCCTTGTTTTGAGGTCTTCTCTGTTCTGGCGCGCATACACTAGTCTGTGGATTTGATCCTGTTGGGGTTCGCGAGCCTGCTGCCTTTCCCTTTAACCCAAGGGATTCTGCAGACCTTTCAGCCATATTTGCTACTAGCCGTTACAGAAAGAGGTTGTTTTTGTTTGCAGTGGCAGACGCTGCAACACCTTGCACTACAGGAGCACGATTTTTCTTAGCTAGTTTCCCGGACCACCCTTTATGAGAAGAGAATGATGATAATCGGAGAAGTTTATTTGCAATCGGGGAGGTCCCTCCCCTATCCCCACATCTACCCTTCATATTCGAGGGGAATCAAAAAGACCTAATCCGACACATGGGAAAGCCACAAGATATGGTACTGATATTTTCACATATGTTTTTCATATTAAATAAACTCCATGCGATTTTAAATATATTTTTTTTAATATTACACTAAATTAAATTAAATGATGAAAGTAGATTCATACGGTCTCTCTCGTTTAGTAAGGTTTAAAATCTTTGTCGTTATTGTTATTGTGTAGGTTAATGGTAAGCTCATAGGGACTTGGGATCTTGAAAAAAAAAAAAAAACAAGAGTCAAGGAGTTCTAACTTTACCCTAAGGTGAGATCTGACTTTACCCAATATACCAAAATTACTATTACTACTATTGACCTCACCAAATACTAAGGATGACTTTAAGAAGAGATGTAATTCAAACCCTTTTCTTTGGTTCTACCAGATATGAGAAGGGAAATAGTTGAAGGATATTAATCTATTTATTTATTTATTTGTGGAACCATGTTAGTTTAAATTGATAAATTAGATATTATATTATAAAAAATATTTTCGTAATATCACTCAATATTAAAATCACCTAAGTTAAAGGAACTCAAGTCAAAAATCCCAACTCATTTGTCCTAAATTAGACCAAAAACAAGTTGGAATGTAGCATCTTTCTCTAAGTTGTTAGATTAAGGATTAAAATGGTCTAATTATGTAACAAGCTCCCTTCCTAGAATATTCCTTGAGCTTGGAACATTGGATACATCCCAAATAATTATAAAAATGTGTTCTTTAGGAATTGAATTCATGAATTATTTGATTAAAATAAAGATTAGGCTGATAGATGATAATTCAGAATTAATATAACTCTCTATTCTCAATCGTTGTTGTAGGAACAGCGTAACATTAATACATAATAAAAAATATAAGATTAAGGTAAATATATATATATTAGTAATTATAGGTGTAAGTTTATGCAAATTTAAATTTTTTTTTTATTTGGGTTTTTTTTGCCATCACACGATATGGATTCTCGTGCATTGATTTGAGATCAGTTGACCCAAAATCAATGCCTTATTGTTCACTTTTCAGCCTGACGATGAGGGGTGACGAGAAAGTAGGGTAGGGACGATGAATGAGCTGTAAAAGAAAAGAACAGCGTGAGAACTTTATTGAGCTTTTAGACGGGAAAAGCAAGAGCATTAGTAGGTTCAGTCAAATTAGTCTAAAATTTTGTAGAATTTTATCAAGTATTTTGGATAGATATAATTATTAGTGAAAGTATTTGGTTTTACTAAGTTTGAATTATAATTTTTATAATTATGAAAATTATTTTTAAGAGATGTATTTTTATTAAATTAATTTTTTGTGTAAAAATATTCATTAAAAATATATATATTTGTTTACAAATATTAAAATATTGTATATCTTTCTATTCTTTATGTAAATATATATTTTTAAAGAAAATAGTAGTAGAGTGGCTTTAAATGGCACCATTTGATTTATAGATAAATACGATAAGGATTTTAACCTGGTTGATTAGGTCTTATTTATATTAATTTAGTTTATTGGTCATAATTTTTTATCTTGACTCAACCTAAGGTTTGGAGTTCGATTTTTATTAAGATTTTTGAGAGGGTGAAAGTGGAAATGTCTGCTAGATTTTAATTTCAACTTTTAACATAAATTTTTGGGTTTTTAGTTTGATAAGTAGGGAAAATTAATTTTCTTAAAATGTTTATTTAATTTTTAAAAATATATTTTTTTTTCTTTTCGTTTGTTTGAGTTTTGGATTAATTTTGTAAATTTTCAATTTTCATTCTTGGGAAGAGGAAGAAAAATTTTATATTTGATGTCATTGAAATTCTTATAAAATGTAAGCTTAGAAGTTTTGGAAAATGAATCTACACTTTTGGAAAATATAGGATACTTTTTAATATTATACATTAATAGGTTCCCTGTGAATCTACATGGTGTGTATTTAAGCAATATTTTATTTATTTATTTATTTATATTGATGATATTCTTTAAGAATAAATTTATAAATTAATTTTATATTGTTTTTAAAATAATTGAAAAAAAGTTCTCAAATAATTTTCTTTGCTATAAATGCATACACAGTGGAGTTGACAGTGCATATTTTTCTTTATAAAAGGTGATGCACAAAGTCAATTTATGTTTGCTTTTAAATCTTATAAATTAAATTCGTGACTGTAAATTTAATAATGGTATTTTAAATATCTTTAATAATTATGCTAATTTATGTGGTGGGATTACATTAAAAAAGTAAAAACAACTAAAATCAAAAAATAAAATATTATTTATTTTTTAAAATGGATTTATTTATATAAAGTCTAACAATAAATACCACAAACCATTGGGTTCGGCTGCCACCTTAAATAGTTTTTCTTACCTTTTTCTGGTCGAATTCATAGGCAATCCAATATCTTATATTCATAATTCAGAATTGTCCTAAAATATTTTTAATTCAGTGTTTTGGACTACATATGAGTTTAAACCCGATTTAAAATTATTTATTTCTCTTAATAAAAATAAAATAAGTGAAATATATTAATATATAAAATTAATAATATAATCTGTCCATAAATACTTATCTTTATAATCCGTCGAAGTCGTGTGAAGAAACGATGGTTTACATAAATATTATATATTCATTTAGCAGTTGAAGAATTACATAGAAGTCGAAATTTTTAGGCAAAGAGTCATTCCGAAGAAATAACATCTCATTTTCTTGTTTTGTCTTTTCTTTTTAAATTCAAATTTTTGTATAGAAACTCATAGGGGCATACAGATTTAGACTGTAAACCTTCTCGCTTTTAAAATATAAAATAAACTTGTGAAAAGTTAAACTGAGTTTATATAGAAAATCAACTTGCCGCTCGAGCACTAGTCAATAGAGAGGATTTTACCAATTTGGTGCTCATGCGTGGCTGTTCTATTAAATCCCCGCTTGGTACAATGTTTCATATTGCAGTTTGAGAAAAAAGAAAAGCCAATTCAGCTAGAACTGGTACAACTAGATCGATCTACTTAAACATACAATTTGAGAAGGAATTGTTCTATATGAAGGATACTAAATAGAAATGTCATATAAAATTGATCATTCTACCACTGTCATGGCTCCAAACAACAGAATCTGCATCCAAATTTGAAAATCATATTGGTACAATAAATACAGATTGCCTACCAAAAAGGCTGATGATTGAAAATTTTCTAACATCAACTCTTACATTAGGATGGATTCTGAAAGCTTGCTTGCACTCAAAACAGTAACAAGATCCATCCATGGTTTGTTTAGATACAACGTGAATAATTACATACAACAAATGAGCGAATCTTTGTCGTCGATCCTCCAATGTACATGACTCTTTGTCGTCCTGAAAGTGTGGAAAAAACTGGGTATCCAAGATTGCAACTTAGCTGACCAAATCAACTGAAAGGAGAACTTCTGCAATGGCTGTTTGATCAGCTTGAAAATTGAGAGTCAATTCGACTGAAAACCCTCATCTATAGGCCAACCCACTTAACCCATCTGAATGCTCGGCCAACCCTTAATGGCAGACCATAGTCTTTGGTGACAGCAGGCTCCCTCCTTGCAGCCTCTGGTTCAGACCACACATACACACCGCGTTCTTGTCGACTACCCGGTACAGTGTTGTCGAGGATTATAGCCACTAGGAAGGCAATCACCATGTGGAATGAGAGGAGTGTGTTCAATACATAGTTTACCTACAATGAGAGAATTGGAGGAATACAGGATTTGAGTTAGCAAGATGAGAATCGATCAAGAACGATCGGCGTGAGTTCACAGGTGAAATTTGCAGGGCCCCACAGTCTGATGTTTGTTCCCACTAGAATTACCATCTTCAACTGATACCATGCTACGACGAGAACTATACAAGCAAATGTTTAATATCTTCACATCCCTACTCTAACCATTATATTGAATGGTCAAACAGCCAAAATAAGCAGAACTTAGGAATCTGCTCAAATTAGAACTCCCACATCATGGTGACCTCATAAGGTCTTAACTTTCGAAGGGCAGAGTCATTCAAACTGTGAGATAATTTAAGAATCACCACTATCTGTTTTCTTTTTTTTTACAATCTTAGCAGTTCGCAGCCATTTGCAAAATTCAAACCTTTGCAGCTTTTGCAAATAGCCAAAAGTATTTATAGTGGTTTGGAAGTGGTTAGTGATAGCAATGGGAGAGATGCCCTAAGAGAAAAACTTCCGTAGAGAGTAGTAAAGAAGGATTATGCAATGCTTAATGCCAACCCCCAGAGGAGGAACGTGGGGTGTAAAAATTATATATATGTAATTGAAACTGAAAATTTTTTAGTGATCTCATTGAATTTTTTATTGACTACACTAAATTTATTTATTAGCCATTGTAAGTCTATAACACATTTATCTCTCTGTGCTTAGTTAATTTTTTACCAGATTTTTTTTTGCCAAAAATGATAACATAATTGTTTTAAAATTACTTAGTTAAAAATGATAGCAGAAATTGCTTCTGATAGTCCCCAGCGCATTACCGATGTCAAAAAGGATGGAATCTAGAGATTGTATCCAACTCTCGTTAGTCTCATAATCCAAAAGTTTCTTGTAATCTTGCCTGAAACCAAGGGTTGATCAAAGATTTTTTCTCAGTGGAGTCACGGTGACCAACAAATGAATTTTTTGGAGTCAAGTAAAAAATATTTAGTAGGACCAATAAAACTCAATTCAATTATTAACATATTTGTATCTGATTTTTCTTTTTATATATAAACTATTTAGTAGGGTCAATTTACCTCACACCGAATGAGATGGGTCCACCCCTGCCTGAGATGAGCCGTCTTTGTTGACAGCCACCGGAGTCTCAGACATGCTTAGGATCGGCAAGCACACGTATGCTCATATCAGTTAAATTAGAGTCAAATAGATGCTTACCCCTCCATATTTGCTGCGGAAAGGTCCATGAGAAGCCACAATGTAGGGTTGAAAATAACTCGGGGCAGACAAGTTTGCACTCGGAGATTTGCCATACTGCTGAAAGTAAGCTGGAACAGAGAGAGAGAAGAACAAGGACAAGCCAACGATGATAATATTTCTGGAACTACCAGCTTCACTATACCGCATATTCGACAGCCCTAATGCTGTGAGCATTGCCCACATGAAGCAAAGGAGACCAGCAACCATGACTTGAGGAATAGAAGCAATGAACCCTCCAACTTTACCTGTGACCATAGCAAACAGAGAACTAAGGGAAATATTTTTATAGTACTCAAAAGAGAACAGCAGAGAAGACATCTTGCTTTTGGCATAGCTGACCTCCCACTGAGGGTTCACACAGTGGGCTACTAGGTCAGTGTGTCACGAATCAAATCCATTAGGGGAGCCATTTAGCAAGCACTTCACTGCTTGAGCTATCCTGGGGGGGAGGG
>JAOVVI020015487.1:0-11172 GCA_028571085.2 Nepenthes alata | reverse complement strand
TGATTATCTTATTAAGTTGCATTGTCTATTTAGAAATGCAATATAGCTTCCTTATTTAAGGAGATTTGATTGAGATAATTTGATAATCTTCAACCATGTAATTAGTCTTCAATTTCATGTACAATGAAAGGAACCCTCACAGAGAAGGGGATTAAATCCAATTGACAATCTGGAGTATAATTCCACAAGTTTCTAAATCAAGGCGTGTTTGTTAATGTTCTGTTGCTCCATCTTTTAGCTTTGCCAAGATTGTATTACTTTGGTTTATTTTCAATTTCTCAAAACAATTTTTTTTTTGGGGGAAAGTTGAAAATTTACAATTCAGAAAGCACATATTTGATCACAACAAATGAAAACTGCGCAAAGTTTACCAACTCCTGGAGCAGATTTAACACCAATCTGCTTCTATTGGTAATAAGGATTATTTGAGCCGTAACCGGCATCCTAAGCTGTGGTTTTACTCAAAGCAAGTCCTGAGCTATGATTTTAGCTATAGTTATAAACACACCTAAAAACAATGGTTCCAAGCACACTAATTTCAGCCTCTAATAGGAAAAGTTATTCCTCTTCCACCATAACTGAAACTCTAAAGCACAAAGCAGGCATCAAATGACAGACAAGAGTGCCGAAAAATGCATGCATAATGTTAAATAGAAGTTCTAGTCAAGCATTGTTATACATTGGATTCAATCACCAATCCTTTATATTTTTGCCCAAAAATCTGTTGTCTCTTTTAATTTTGACTACTCCTTCAGATTATTTCCATATCAGGCTGATTGTAATGAGCAAATTGGATTTCTAGGATTTCAAAAGAAAGAGAAAACCTAAAAAAGCATGCTATGAAGTTGAAAATGCATGTCAAGTCACCAGCAACAGCATACTAATTGTTATCCACAAATCAGCATTGAATATGAATCATTTTAAAATAGAAAAACAAGACATAAACAACTAAGAATATGCATCAAAAACTCAAAAGCACTCAAAAAACAGTAATATATAAGCATAATAACAATAAGTTGGCATGAACAGGTGCCTATGAAGCTGAAGCTAGTAATCCTATTAAAAAATAGCATCGGAAAATGTAATACTTGAAGCTCTGCATTAAATTTAATAACATGTTCACGAGGCAATGTAGAGTCAAGAGGCAAGGACAGTATGCTCTCCAGTAACCTGCAAAACCAGCAGATAGCACACCACAAAAGGAGGATTACTTTCAAGTATCCAAACTGAGGCACAGGCAGCAATAGAAACGAAGATTAGCTAAAATACCCATCTATCTCTTTCTTTGAAGGAGGAGAAAATAACAACTTTCTGTGTGAAAAGCGAGATCTCACTCTTTTCTCCAACAGCTGATCTGCATCCTGCATGGTGTAGATGAGTTTTTAACATTCTTCAACAGTAGGAATGTACTTGATCCTTTAAGAAGTCATAAAGTGTATATATTTCTAAACTGTAGTGAATGTTCCATAAAACTAAACACATTAAAGATTAGTATACAAGAATTATGAACTGCTTTATGTTCCAGACATGCAGGATCAGAAGATGATGGCCATATACACAGCTGTGGGTCATAGGAAATTGGAGACTGCAATGAAATCTGAAGGCAACATACCATTCTGCAACTAATGCCAACTACAACAGCCTGTGATGTTACAGATTGCATTGCATCTAATAGACTGTAGAGTAGTCTTTGTTTACACTGAAAAGAATAAGAAAGACTATGTAATGCAAAAAATTCAGAAAAGAGGAAGAAAGAACCCAAAACTCATCTACTAATATTTTCATTTTTCTTCCGGGGGAGGGGGGGGAGGGGTTGGGACTAATGTTATTTTCATAACGCCCAGTCTTCTATAAATCAATTTGGAGGAGGCGCATGACAGATATTACAGAATTTGCATCTGAAATCTGGGCTGCAGGAGAAAATTTGAGAGAAGAGGACACCAAAATCCTACCTGAGCAAAGTGATGAAATTCATCCAGAACAAAGACGATTGTTGTATGTGCCAAGCCACACTCTCTGAAAGAATTGCATAGGTAAAAAAGAACAAGAAATTCGATTAATTCATTCCGGACATCCAATATCTTCAATAGAATCCCTTGAGCACTAAACTAACACAACTTGATGACCTAGCTGACTCAAAAGAAAGTAAACATTAGCTATATTTTCGGCACTCACCGCAGCATGGAAATCATAAATTGAGAGTTATCCTGAAATGATGCCTAGAAAACAGGAAAAGATCATCTCAAAAGTTTCAATGTTTAAAATTGCAACAGAACTATACAACAGATAATATATGGATACCATTTTTGAGAACAACAACTGATACTCCACACATAACTGTCTGGCAATTTCCTAATGAGCAAGAAGAAATGTCAAGCTGCTGGGAAATTTATTGGAAATATTGTGGGCAAGACATACACAAACAAAGAAACAAAGAAAATGGAACAGTTTGTAGTTCATCCTAATTAGAAGCTCTTTCAAGGTATGGTATGTTTCAAAATAAACAATACAAAGTAAACATAGTCAAAGTAGATAAAAACAAGAACGTGATATCATCTAATTAAATCAGCTTCAATTTCACATGCGCACAAGAAATGGAATTAAATATTTAAAGGTGGCCTTTAAGACGTTAAGTGAAAAAGGACTGAGATAATTTAGTTGATGAATCCTCCTTAGTTTTATTCAATGATCAAAACATTCAGTCATTGGAAATTAGGAATCAGATTACACTATATCCCCTTCCAATTGCCAGCCTTTACTAATAACTGACAACAATAATCAATCATTGTCCATAAATTGCGTTATAATCAATTATGGAACAATCCTTATAAATATATTGTATCTATTTAGTGAGATATATTGGCTAATTTTCAGCCTTATAATTAGGACACAATTATTCTATATAATGAAAGAAACCCTCATAATGTGAGGCATGCGATTCAATTCAAACTGTGCCTCTACGATGGTATCAAAGACAAAACCCTATTTTTAATTTTTGTTACATCATGTCTTGGTTGGTTGTTGAAATTCTTGGCAAATTGTCATCCTTATGATGATTTCAGCTATGGTAATTTCTCAATTTGTGTTTGTGGCGGTTGCCATTGGAACTTAGAGGTCAGTCTTCTGTGACCTCATCAGCAACTTCAAAGCCTTCTACTTGTATCTATTGCTCTCATTTCATTGTGCATTAGCAAAGCCATTGCACATCTTCGCTCAAAAACTCAAAGGAGAGGGAACATGTGAAGGAGATAGCAGGAGGTGAATATTCTTGGCTTCTCACCTATATGGATATTCTTGGCTTCTCTCATCAAGTGTGTCTATTTGCGGAAAGAGTGTATTTGACCTCACTCGTCAAACCCTAATCTTTGTCATATATATTTTGCCTCTCTTCTCGCATAGGCGTGTACTTATATACATTAAGTGGGTTATAATTTTTAAGAATGACAACTAGTAACTTGCATTTTTTTGCATATGTTTCACAAGAAAAAGTGATTCTAGATAGGAATTCCAATTTCGATTATTTGTTATGGGAAAAGAACTTTGGGGTCATATATAGATAAAAGTGATCCTACTTCTGTGAAGCCTCAAAAATTTTCTTTGTGGAAAGTTATAGATATTAGGGTCATAACATGACTTCTTATCCTAAATCTAAGAACTTATAAAACTGTCCAAGATGTGCAAGAACATTTAAAAAAGTTTATCATCAGAATAATACAACTAGACAAATTCAATTAGAATACAAAATTTCAAATTACACTCAAGGCAATCTCTCCATTTAGAACTATTTTTATGGGTCTCAAAACTTATGGACTAAATTTGCTGACATCATTTATGCTAGAGTACCAGATGAATTACTCTTGACCATCTAGGCTATTCATGAACAATGCAAGCTAGATCAATTTTTTTTCATGAAGCTTCACCGTGAATTTGAGACAACCAATTCTAGCTTGATGAACCGAACTACTTCTCCCTCATTAGTTGTATGCCTTGGAGAGTTATTTTGCAAAAACCATCTCGCAACACACAGGCCACTTTCCAACAAGAGAAAATGTCTTCTAATATAGTTCATATACCACACACAGGAAAGGAAAGGGTAGAGATATGCAGATGGCACAATGATATAGTTGTAAGTAATATGGACATATGGCTACTAATTATGGAAGAATAACTTACAACTATAGCAAGAAGCATGGACATATTATCAAGGAATGCCCTACTCGTCCCCAAAATTGTCAAAATAGTGTCTATCAGGCTTCCCTTAATTCTTCTTCTTCTATAGGATATTCTACAAAAGGAGGCTAGTCTATCCTCACTCCAAAAATGGTTAGAACTTCAAGGTCAAAGAACACTACAATATTTGCCTTGGCTTGTTGACTCCGGTGCATATAATTATTTGACTAGTCCCTCCAATGCTCCTAGCAATGTTAGGCCATATCATAATCCTTTTTACATTTAAATTGCTAATAATAGTCAATTACCCAGACTGGTTGATGATATTAACTATTCAATCACTAATAGGTTTGTATCTTGCGAGCTCTCTACTAGTCTCATTTTTGTGGGGCTATCAGTTGATAATAATTATGACATTTGACTTTTTTTGAGGTTGGTCTTGTGCAGGATCAGGTGGCAAGGAAGATTCATATGAAGGGGAGTAAAACTGAATGATTATTAGTTTGTACTACTACCGTAAATAATATGAATGAAGTATGTCATAAACATTTGGGTCATCCTCATTCTATTGTTTTATCGCATCTCATGAACTCAAATGTGTTAGGAATAAAGATCAACTATCCACTAAGTCTCTTGATTGCTCCACATGCAACTAGGAAAGAGTCTCTTCCGTTTCCCTCTCACAATACTCATATTAAACACTGTCACAAATTGATCCATAGTTATGTCTAGTGTATTGCTCCTATTATATCCCATGCAAATTATGACATTCATTAATGATTACAACAAGTACATACAGATTAATTTTCTTCATTCTAAATCTGAGACATTTTTTGTCTTCCAAAGATTTGTGGCCTACATCGAAATTCAATTTTCGTTAGACTTTAAAATATTAAGACCTAATTTGTGTGGCAAATCTCTCATGAATTCCATAATGTTCTTTAAAAAAGGGGATCCTTTCCCAACGTTCTTGTTCATATACACCTATGCAAAACAACATCACTAATTGAAAAAATCATCTCCTTGATGTTGTACAGACATTATTACTTGAATCTTCTATTCTATCCCAATTTTGGGTTGAAGCATTATCTACCGTAGTATATTTAATTCATCAATTATCCCCACATAACTTGAATTTTGAGACTCCCTATTATCACCTCTATCAACAACATCATATTTATCTTGACTTACATGTGTTTGGCTATGTTTGCTTTGACCATCTGCCATCCCATGAACAACAAACTTTCTACTCAATCTATCAAATACTCATTCATGGGATGCAGCACCTCCCATAAGGGCTATGTATGAGTTTAACCTCATTTAAAAAAAATCCGTATTTCTCAACAAGTTGTATTCTTTAATAATCAATCTTTCTTCTCTACATAAGTTGAGTCACTATTTGAGCTACATCTACTTCCTCTTCGATAATGAGACTTCTACTCCTAAACGATTTTAGTCCTGAGTATATATATCACCGACAACACCCAACTTTGCCACTTCCTAAGTCCAATCCGCCACCTGAATCGATACATAATGTTCCAACCTTAGGAGACATATATTTTGGCATTACTTCACAGCGCTCTACCAGATTCCCTCGACCTCTAAATTCATATAGCTTTCTACTTCTTCTTCTCATGCAACATAAACCTCTATTCATGTTCCCTCATGGTATTCTGAGGCTATTTAATCATAAATATAGGCGCAAGGCAAATCAAGAATAACTTTTGACACTTTAAACTAATCATACATGGGATGTTATTTCTTGTCCTCCTCAAGTTAAGCCCATTGGATGTAAATGGTTCTATTCAATAAAGCAACGCTCCAACAGCACTCTAGATCATTATAAGGCATGATTGGTTGCCTAGGGCAATCAAAAAGAATATAGATGGGCCATGAGGAGACTTTTGCTCTAGTTACAAAAATGACTACTATCTGAACAATTATTTCTCTTTTGATGTCACTAAGGTGGTCACTTCATCAAATGGATGTTGAAAATACCTTTCTCCATTGCGATGTCAAAGAAGATATTTACATGGCCCTCCCACCTGATTTGACATCATCCTCTTTAAATTTACGCAAATTAACGCAATCTTTATATGGATTGAAATATGCTCCTAGGGCAAGTTCACAAATTCAGAACCACCCTTCTCCAGTTTTCATTTATGCAGAACCGCTATGGCTCATCATTGTTTCTCTACAAGACATCTACTAGTATTATTATTCTTTTCATTTATATTGATGATATTGTTATTATTAGAACAAACTCTGCTTCACTCAACCGCTTATAGCAATATCTACAAGCCTCCTTCACATGCAGGATCTTGTTTTTCTTACATAATTCTTAAGTTAGAAGTCCATACTGACTCTTCAGGTGTTTTCTTAAATCAATATAAGTGAACATAAGACTTGATCACTTTAACAAATCTCTATGATGCATCTTCAGCCAGTACTCCTCTAGGATTCAACATGAAATATTGTTGGGACGAGAGTGATATTCTCCCAGGTCTAACGAAGTTTTGAAAACTAGTTAGTAACTTAAACTATTTGACAATCACTTAGACTTACATCTCATTCGTTGTCCAACAAATTAGTCAATTTATGCACATTCCACAAAAACCACATTTGGCAATGGTTAATAAAATTATCTAATATCTTCATGGGTCATTTAATTGTGGGTTTTTTTTCCAGTTGGCTCTTCTCTTTGTCATACTACTTACAGTGATGCTGATTAGGCCAAATGCCTTGATAATAGGCAATCTATCACTAGTTGGTGTATATTTATCAACAGCTCTTCAATTTTGTGGAAGAGTAAAAAGCAAAATCGTGTTTCTAAATCTTCTACTAAATCTGATACCGTGTTATATCCGCAACCTGTTCTAAGATTGTCTGGCTTCACGGGCTTCTTAGTAAGCTTGGTTTCAATCAGTTCGATCCCACTTCACTTTTTACAGATAATACTACTGTCATAAAAATTGGACTAATCCAATGCATTATGAGCGCATAAAATATATTGACGATGACTGTCATCATATCATAGAGGCCCTATATACTCTTATTTCTTTTCATCCTTGTGTTTCAACGATTCTCCAAACCACAAATATATTAACAAAAGTCGTGAGTCGTGACACGTTAGAGACATCAATTTCTTATCAACAAATTGATGCTTTCTTAATCAACTAGTATCAATTTAAGTGAAAATGACCATAATAATCTATTATTTTCCATAAAATAATCCTTGTAAATATATAGCATTGATACTTTATTTAGTGAGATGTAATTGGTTGATTTTTAACATTATATTTAGAACATAATTATTCCATATAACAAAAGAAACCCTCACAATGTGAGATATGGGATTCAATTCAAACTATGCCTCTATCAATGACCTCATAAACATTAGTAAGCATTTTTTCAGAAGGCTTAAGACCAATGCAAGCCTTCAAACATTGTCTGATGGAAATCTAATCACATGGTTAGTTTTGACTTTGCTAGTAATAACTCAATCATCTAAATACAAAAAAAAATGCAAAATGCTTCATTGAGCTTTGATAACCATTACACATACTTAGAACAATCTGTAAAGTATATTAAACAAATTATAAGACAATCTACAACTTACCCTAGCACAGCATAGAAATCATAAAACCCCATCGTTGAACTAATTAAATAACCAAAATCACAAAGCTATATCTATCTCTTCTTCCTCATGCCAAGTGATATGTTGAGACTACTTGCATTTCAGTTTTTAACAACACCTTGCCAAGCAATCTGATCTATATAAAAAACTATTACTGAAAATACAAGGTTAATTTACAGACAAGGTCAAGTTTAGAAAAAAAAAAGATTTTCTGAAGTCTTACCTTAAGTGCACAGTTGTCATCACTGTGCAGGAGCCCATTTAACCTAATCTGCAGGAAACTCCAAGTCAAATTATCATTTCATATCCCAAAACCATTATATGATGCCAAAGGAATACAATGACCCTGACCCAATACATTTTCTAAATATCAAAGTAAGCAGCTCCCTTTTGCATGACATTTGGACAAATATCAAGTTTGAAGTTTAACAATAAACACAGAATAAGTTCAACAAAATCAAAACGTACACACATGCTTGGAGATTGGAAGAAAGGGACTATTCAACATGCAGGTGCTTCCAATTGTTGACTAATGTAAGTCCAAATGGCTCTAAGAAATAACATGCCATGTAATTATGACTTCAGGACTGACAGAAAAATCTAGAGAACTTAAAATTGATAATATAAACTATCTAGCACAAGAGAGCAAACACAAAATACACCTGTATATACCCCTTTATTTTATTTAGCCATCTAGAAGATTGGAACTGTTCAAGCTTTAAAACCAAACCATGCCACGAAAATGTAATAACTAAAATGAGTTCAGCAAATGCCATAAAAAACACCCCAGGTTTATTAACAGCACTAAATATCCAGATGAAAGGAAATATGAGCCGCTATCCAAGTAGACAGTATAATTAGTTCAAAAGTCAATAAAAGTATATAAAATGGGATTACCACCGATATCAAATCTGGGTAATCTATCAATAGATCTCTAATAACAAGCTCCAAAACCTAATAACACAAAAACAAAGAGAACATTAGAAAACAAAAAATTAGGAGAGAATCAACACGATCGAAAGAGTCAACATCAGGAATGGAAAAAAATTGATTCAACCGCAGCTTTCCCACAGCCACGAGGACCAAGTAGCAAGACAGAGTTATTGCAAGCCTCGGTGACTGAGCTCGAAATAATGAACTTTAACTTGCTGCAAGATATGGAATGAAACAGTCAAATATATAGCACATAAATGGCAGAAATAAATGAGATGAAACTGCATTTTAGAATAATCATTAACTTAAACAAATCGATGCAACATATTAACAGTTTGCTGCTTGAGTTTTAAGAAATCTAATTTTCTTTTAACCTCAAAGTCTTTCTAAAACTTTGAACAGGAAGCAAACGGAGGAGCTAAGCGAGAGAGAGAGAGAGAGACCTATAGTTACTGTCAGGAGACAGAGAAAGATGAGAGAAGATGAAATGTTGGTTACAGAGTCTGTTCCGGAGCAGAAGTAGGGCTTTTTCTCCTGCATTCCCTTCCATTCTGAACGAGATGGCTCACGCCTCACGGCACACAATGGCGGGAAAGAAACCAGAGGAGCTGGAGTGACTAACAATTCGGCAAAGCATCTTTACATGGCAGGTGGCTATGAAAAACTGCTATACAGCATATGAATTAGTTATTCAAATATATAAAACATTGAATATTTTAATAATTAATTAACTATCACATATACATTAGAATAACAGTTTATCTTGTTGATAGTTCCACCTATCAATATTGGGATGCTTATTTTAAATATTTAAATATGTATTAATTTATATTATTTATATGTAGTAATTGATGTTGCGTTCTATCTTGAAATCTTTGGTGAGTTTCAATAAAAGTTATAAAATATATTGAATGATTAAGTCAAGTTTGTCATTACACTTTTATTACTGTCTTGTACTCTAGGTTAGATCTTTCATATAATATATCTTTGGAGGATTGTTTTTCAAATAAGCTAGTACAATCTACTCTATATCATTTGATGCAAGTCATGCTCATCCTCAACCACTGTATTATGTATCATTGTACCTGCAAGCATAATACCGCATAGTACTTTCAGGGCATAATATCTTATCGACATTTGAACAACAGCAAAATATATTTAAAAAAACCAAATGCGTGTTCAATATCTTTGATGCCTCTTAGCACTTTACAGAATACTTATCCTTTTGCAGTAATTGGATTAGAAATTGATTTCATGAATATTAATTATTTAAGATATATACCATCTACAAGATATAATCTTATGTTATGTTCTACAATATTTATCATGTAATTCACCGGAGAAGCACATCCAAAGCATAAGTTTTGAAAAATAGGTGATGATTCTAAATCGTCGATGTCATTGAGTGATTCTTACGACATAAATAAAGCATTCCATATCTAAATATATTTTGATATTATTGCTTCTAAAATCATAGTTGCATCACAATGTGCCCAATATATTGGTTTGTCCACTGAGATGAAAAGTCTTTCCACCTCCAATGCATACAAGTCAAATGCTTCCCAGTATCATTGGAATTCAATGTATTCTCCTATTTGAAGCATCTTTTCTATGTCCAATGAAGTAGGCTTCTTCAAGTATTCACCTTGATAACCTCAATGATAGGTTTATAAAATCTCTTCATATATTTGGTTGCAATACTATCTCCAATCATGAAGTAGTTATTAACCAAGCTATTGCAACAATCTTTTGAAATAAAATTTTTACGTAATAATTTAATTGAACTAAAATATAACTTAATCAGTGAAATTTAGAAAAGAGTAGAAGAGAACAAGAGGGAAAGGGGGCATGCAAGTATAGAGAAAAGAAAGGAAAAAAGAAGAAAAAAAATTCAAGAGATAGTCTAACCTCAAAAAGATTAAAAACTCATCGTAATCATTTCATTCATCATTCACAATATCTATTACAAATAATTAGGATTATTTATAGGCTAATGCCCTTCCTTAGCTATTATACCATAATAACCTCCAATAATAATAACCTAATATCTTCATATATTATTATTTACTAGAGTTGGTTATTTATTCCTATTCAATGGTAGAGTATGCTTACATAACAATACTCCCCAATGAAGGCATCCTTATCCTTAAAATGGGTTGAAAATTGGTCCTTGTGTATTACATCCTGAGTAGTACATCAATAAAGGCTAGACACAACTAATGCTAGTCTGTACAAGTATAATAAGATACTACACTAGCATGATGTGGTCATTTTATTCTCAAATATGATCATGAGCTCGCAAGCAAATATGCCCAATATTATATCACGAGTGTTAGACACAGTAGCAAACTTGTTGATAAAGATTCAATCTTTTTTCTTGCAATAATTCAGGAAGAGTAATCCGATGTGATGGAAATATAATTGTGTTGCCC
>JAOVVI020015485.1:0-11173 GCA_028571085.2 Nepenthes alata | reverse complement strand
ATGGTGGTATATTAAAACAAAAATTAGATACAGCCCAACCTCAGATTGTTCGATTTTATTCTGGTATTTGGATTGGACCACAAAAGAATTATTCTACTATCAAAAAAGAAATTTTATCCATTATTTTATAAATATCTAAATTTTAAGATGATTTATACAATAAGAGGTTTTTACTATGAATTGATTGCAAAGCTGTAAAAGATATTTTACTAAAGGATGTCAAAAATTTAGTCTCCAATCAAATATTTGCTCGATGGCAGGCAATTTTACAAGGATATTTTACAAAGGTTGAGAAGGCTGATATGAGAAGAGAAGAAGTGACTCTTCTTGCTTCTCGTGGTTGGTAGGTCTAGATGTCCTCTGATTAACTCTTGAGATTTTGCTCTCAAGTTTAGCTCTGCTGAAGAATGAAGAGGAGAACTCCTTTTATAACCATCTGGAAGTCTTCGGAGCCATTGATCAAAAGTTCAGAGAATCAAACTGATGACGTTGCTTTTGTTGTTGCCTTAAGTTGTTTTGCGTCTTGTCCACCTTTGTTGCTAGCTTTAAGTTGTTACACATCTCTTCAGTCGCTTTAATTTCTTAGACGTCTCTTCTTTGCTTTTGCAGTTTGCTTTTACTATTTATGAATAGTATTTTATCGGCGTATGATAACAATGATCAAATGTCTTTCCTAGCATTTGTAAAGTGGAGCAGGTGGTAAGAAGTGATGGATACCTGCAAATAAGGGTTAGTGGAAAGCATAAATTTTTTTCAGAAACAAAGAGTGCTGGTGAATGGAAGTATCTTTTTTTTTTTCTGCAGAGAAAATATTGTATACTCCGACGAAGTCAAACATGTGATGTGGACCAAGGTCTTCAACAGTAGAGAACTCTTGAGCTAAAAGATTATAGCGGTAAAGATTCTTGGCAATAGTAAAGATAATCCATGTTCCATTGCTGAGAGTAAAGCCAGAGATTATCGGTCGTATTTCTTTGGTAAGATTGAAGACTGTAAGAGTTCACAAATGAAATCAATTAGTCTATTTTTTAATCAAGATCGTCAGCCGATGTCGTTGTTCAAAATTTAATCAGTGCAAGAGTGGCTTTCTGGGTTTTATGAACTTGTCACTTAAATAATTTTAAATCCGAGCTAGATATATATCTTCAGATTTCCAGGCATCAGATGGCAGTTGCAATGTGGTTGAAATACCCGTTGTCAGAGAAATATTCTGGATACAAGGAGCCTGATTAAATTAATCACATAAGAAGTAAAGATCATCTGGTGGTAGCAATACGTAGTTATCTTGTCGAGGCGTCCATATACGTGAAGAACGAGATAAAGGTATAACTAGTTTCCAAAGATTCGTTGTAGAGGAATAAGCCCATAAGCCATCCACTTCAAGAGCAAAAAGACATCCGTCATATGGAAATTTCTGAGGATCAGGACCGCATTCGAAGATAAGGCCATGTCCATAATCTGGAGAGGTTTCGTATTGAACAAGTTGTTGTAATTCGTCAATGATAGGGGTGGCGTGATAGGTCTGTGGAGCCGGATTGATAATATAAAGGAAATCTGGTGTAAGTGTGGCGATGGGTAAACAAAGAAGTAAACCATTGTTGCAGGCTAAAATGTGAAGAAAATGATCATAGATAAAATCGAGGGCAAAAGGATGAAGTATTGAGTCGGCGACAAGGATGAACTGCCATGTGGGACTATATTGACATTTAAGGTAATATCCTTCATCATCTTTCTCAAAAAAATGATAGGAATGATGTTGAATAAAAGCAGTGTTTAATAGAATTTGAAGACAGGGTTTTGATATAGAGGCGAACTTAAGAAAAGTCTTGATAGGAAGCCAAGAAAATAGTTCAAACAAATGATCATAAGTAAAAAGAAGAGAAGAAGACTCATAGTCAGGCGGAGCTGTCATGTTTGCCCTGTAGAAATTCTTTTGTTAAGAAATCGGGTAAAGAGTTTGAAATTTTTTTGATAAATTCAATATCAAAATCAAAGACAGATAAAATTACCTGCCATCGAGCAAATATTTGCTTAGAGACTAGATTTTTGACATCCTTTTGTAAAATATCTTTTGCAGCTTTGCAATCAATTTGTAGTAAAAATTTTTTATTGTACAAATCTTCTTGAAATTTGGATATGCATAAAACAATGGATAAAATTTTCTTTTTGATCATAGAATAATTCTTTTGTGGTCCTAACCAAATACCAAAATGAAATCGAACAATTTAAGGTTGGGCTGTATCTAACTTTTGTTTCAATATACCCCCATATCCTAAGTCAGAGGCATCAGTTTCAATAATAAGTAGAGCATTAGGGTGTGGGATACCTAAGTATGGTAAATACTGAATTTGTTATTTTAATTGTTTAACAATATTCGTATGTTCATCTGTCCAAACAGGAGGATTCTTTTGAAGTCGTTGATATAACGGTTTACATGTTTGCCTTAATTTTGGTATAAATTCTGCAATATAATTTAAACAACCTACAAATCGTTGTAATTGAATTTTATCTTTGATTTCATTTGAAAATTTAGCAACGAATTCAATTGATCTTTGAATAGGTGTTATCGAATATTGATAAATATTAAAACCTAAAAATCTTATCTTTGTTTGAAATAGTTTAATTTTTGGTAAAGAAACAACTAATCCATTTTATTTAATAATGTTTAAAAATTGATAAAGATGTTTAAAGTGTTGGTCAATAGAATTAGAGAATATAAGTACATCGTTAATGTAAATAATAATAAATTGTGTATATGGATTAAATATTTGATTCATGATATTTTAAAATTCAGAAAGAGCATTTTTTAATCCAAAGGGCATAACATTCCATTCATAGTGGCCAAAGGTTAACGTAAAAGCTATTTTATAGCGATCTTTTTCTTGAACTTGAATTTGCCAAAAGTCAGATTTCATATCAAATTTAGAGAAAATATTTACATTGTATAATCTATTAATTAAGTCACGTTTATTAGGTATAGGATACCGAATCCATTGGAATACCTTGTTTAATGGTTTGTAGTTTATAACTAATCGAGGTACGCCTCTTTCTTTTTCAGCATTATTCATAACATAGAAGGCAGAACAACACCAAGGAGATTTGGATGGTCGAATCAATTGCTTTTCAAGAAGATCTAGAATCTCCTTGTTGCAATATTCTAGCAATTCTTGATTCATTGAATTGGACGTGCTTTTGTAGAAATTTTACTTTCATGAAAGTCCGATTCATATGGTAAGGAAACTTGATATTGTTTTCGATTTCAAAAAGCGATTGGTAGAGTAGTATATACTTCCTTTTCAAATCGTTGAAATAGATTAGCAATTTTTGTTTGTATAATAGCTTGTTTCAATTGTTGTTTAATATTGTCTGCCTGTATTTCTTCTGGTAAATAATTAATTTATTTTTCCTTTTTAATTATGAGATTTATTTGTTTAGAAATTATCATTTCTTGTAATTCTTGTATTTATTTTTGTTTAATAGGATGTACAAATTAAAATAGAAAAAAAATTCCTAAGATATTGGTAGAAATACCTTCGACAGAGGCAGTAAAAGGATATATTTGTGTGAAAAATGGTGTGCCGAGGATAACCCCATGTTGTAGATCCTTTACCAATATAAATATTGATTTAAAACAGTAGCCTTGGTTGTAAATTGCTACACGTGTTAATTTATATTTAAAATTTAATTTTGATCCAATGGCCGTATGTAATTTTTTCGCTGTCTTTTGGTAATATTTTGTACGAATTAACCCTTCTTGAATATAATTTTGATCTGCACCAGGTTCCAGTAAGGCTATTATTTTTAGATAATATTCTTGATTAACTACTAAGGTAATAGGACAGTACCATTTCTGAAAACTGATTTTTAAAATGAGTTGTAAATATTCAGTTTGATCTATAGATTATATTTCATAGCTATGACTAGATTCTTCTTATGTATTTTGCTTAGATTCTAAAATAGCGAGACGTGTATTCAAATGTAATTCACTAAACTTAATTTCTCATAAATTATCTTTTAATTCTTTTATTTCAATTTTTACTTGTTTAATTTCTCGTTGTAGATCACCTGTTGTTACCTGCTGAAATAAAAAAGGTGAAGGATACTTATTAAACAATTTTGTTAGACTGAATTTTTCTGGCACTTTTGGTGTAGTAATAAGTAAATCCTTTAACTTCAGTAAATATTGTCTTCTTAGTTCAGGATCATCAATTTTATCAATCATTTCAAGTAAATATTCTGTTTCATTACTTGATCTTAACATATTAAGTTGAAATTGACAATTGCATAATTGTTTATGAGAAATATTTTCTTTTTCTTCAGATCCTGGTTCGGAGAAGGCTTTAGTTGATTCGTTAATCTCTTCATTGATATTATCCGCTTCGTAATCAGAAACATAATCATTTTTAGATTCATTATCACTTAATAATAGAGCAGTTAACTTATTGCTTAAATGTGGATCATCTTTAAATATTTCATAAATTTTCTTTTTTATTTTACACTGATTTGCCATATGGCCAAGTCGTTTACATTTCCAACAGACAACCTTAGGATGCTGAGGTTGATAGGAGGTTTTGGATTGATTAGTTAATTTTTTAACAGTTCATTTTTTATGCGGGGTAAACGAATTAGACTGATACGATTTCTTAGACAAATATTTAGGTTTCTGTTGAGAAGGTGCTTCAAATTTTTTGATACCATACTGATAACAAAAGGTACTTAATTGAGCTTTAAATTATTTTTTATCATTTTAAAGTTTTGTTTGTTCTTTATATTCTTGACATAATTATAGTCCTTCCTTTTTTATAAAGGCAAATAACTGACCATAGGTCATTTGATTCCATTAAATGGCGTGACATCCTCCTAACTCAGTGAGATTGGTCATAACTCGTTTAGCAAAGAGAGAAGGAAGATCAGCAACAAATTATTCTTTTCAGAATGATTCATTATACTCTTGTCTTCTAAATATATGTGTTAGAAACATATCTTTATACCAACGAAAGTCTTGGAGGGTAGGATATCTAAGATTTGTTAAGATTACATGAGAGCTTAAATATTCATCTTTAACATTTCCTAGAAAGGATTGACTAATAGCAATAATTAGAATTTCTAAGGAATTTGGACTCTAAACAAACTGGATTTCTCCATTTGGTCATTCTTGTTGAACAGATTCGGTATGATTTAAAATATAATATCTTTCATTAGCATTTAAAGCATTTTTCCACCAATATTTCAGAGTTTCAGTAAAACCAATTACCAGCAATTTTGTAGTATTAGGTTCAGCCATTGTTGTATTACAGACACGATAAGCAGATGCGGTAATCCCATGGCATGTAATAAACAGGTAATCTCATATTCAGATTTTTCATCAATACTCCATTGGTGTATATTATTAGCATCATAAACTCGAGGAGAATATTGATATCTCTCTTCATGTGGTATATCCGGTGGTGTTCGCCGTGGATAATAATTTTTTGTAAAAGCATTGGGCATATTCCTAACCCTATTGATCTCTTGGTTAATTTTATCGTCTTTAGGTAAAGGTATTTCAATAGTTTGAATAGCCAAGGTTTCAGATATTTTTGAAAGATTTTGATGTTCAGTTTCAAAATCATTTTTAGGTTCAATATTTTCAATAATTTCATCAGAAAAAGAAGATATAGTGTCTTCAATATCTTTCATTTCAAAATTTCTAGAGTCATCGTCTTTATCAGATTCATCAGAAGATTTAGTATTTTTAAGATCACTCGTACTAGTAGATATTTCCTTTTTAGTAATAGTTTTATTGTGCGTCTGTGGTTTTTCTATAATTTTGTCCTTTGGGGATTTTTCTTCTGTCTTTATAGATTTGATTTGCCTGTATTATTTGGTTTTCTTTTCTTGAATAAAAGGTAAGAACCACTCAAAGTATGGTAGATTCTTTCGTTGCTTTATCATTGTTTCTTTCCATACTAATCGATACTCTTCTAATTCGTTT
The DNA here is from genome assembly GCA_028571085.2 of Nepenthes alata. Taxonomy (NCBI): domain Eukaryota; kingdom Viridiplantae; phylum Streptophyta; class Magnoliopsida; order Caryophyllales; family Nepenthaceae; genus Nepenthes; species Nepenthes alata. The sequence continues at coordinate 5,199 of JAOVVI020015485.1, read as the reverse complement.
TTAAAAAAAGTTTTTAAAATACTTGTATCGAATATATTTATTTTTATCAAGCATAAATTCTTTTCGAAGGGATTCTATATCTGGGACAAATTCTCACTTTGTATAAAAGTTAGGTATAAAGGTCAACTCTCTAGAATTTATAGACATACTAGAAGTTGAACTATCTCCCCTGATTAGTTCATTTAGCCAGGTTGCCATAATTTTCTCAACACGATTCTACAGACACAATTCTTCACAAACTCTCGCAGAGTTAGTTGACGAGACCACCCCCGGGACCACCCAATTGCACAATTTGCTTAACACGGGCTAACCAATGGTTAAACGGGCGAAACCAACGTTGTTCCGATTCGATGCAAGTGAAATCAAATTTATCGTGAATGTAGAAATATACAGATAGATTATACAAAAGTAATGCCGAAATCAAATAAGAACAATCCCGAAGAGAACAGTGTCGCCTATTCCCTCCCCAGACACAAAAAAATAAGGTACTTGGCTCTGATACCAATTAGGACTACGCATGATCTTTTCATTCAAAACTTTAAATATACATTAAATTCAAAGAGAGAAGAGATTATACCAGCAGTTCAGAAAACCTTCAAAACTTTAATTGAACGAAAAGAATACATGACTTCAGTGTATAGTAGGCAGAGGTAACACACAAACAAACCTCACAGAAAAGCTCACAACACTCGAAAGAAAATATAAACACGCTATGATAATTACAAGGATAGGGTAGAAGGAAAGCTAAGGCATTTATAAGGATATTTTACAAAGGTTGAGAAGGGTTGATAAGAGAAGAGAAGTAGTGACTCTTCTTGCTTCTCGTGGTTGGTAGGTCTAGATGACCTCTGATTAACTCTTGAGATTTTGCTCTCAAGTTTAGCTCTGCCGAAGAATGAAGAGGAGAACTCCTTTTGTAGTCATCTTGAACTCATCTGAGCCGTGGATCAAAAGTTCAGAGAATCAAAATGATGACACTGCTTTAGTTGTTATGAGTCTCGTCCGTCACTTTAAGTTGTTAAACATCTCGTCAGTTGCTTTAAGTTGTTAGACGTCTCTTCTTTGCTTTTGAGAAAGTTGAGTTGTTAGACGTCTCTTCTAAGTTGTTAGACGTCTTTCAATTTATTTTGTGTCACTTCATACTTTTGTGAATAGTAACGTGTCAGTAGTCACTATTCATTGAATAGTGATTTATCGGGAAGTTGTTGAAGTGGGGAATAATAATGGGAGAAGCACCGCTTTTTCTTAGTGGATGTACCTACATATAAACTCGTTAGTAAAATTTTTTCATTTTTTTACAATAATGGGCTCAAAGATCAAATGGATCTTGTGCATGTCCGACTGGATCCTTTGTTAGGTCAAAAGAAAATGGGCTGGCCGGTGGTGTAGCCGATGAGGATGAGCCCAGATTTTCTGCTTCAGTGTTAGCCATTTTTCTTTAGCGAGAGCGGCTTCAGTTGCTGCTAAATCTTCTTCATATGCGATAGATGCCCAACTTCTTCGTTGTTTTTGTAATAAAGATTTTATATTTGTAACTCTGGCTTGTACTCTGTCTTGTGATTCTCGAATATGTTGAAGCATGTCGTTAATGTCGTTATGAATTTGCACTGAAGATTGTGGATGAGAAATTCTTCGTGATCGATAAGAATGCATTGATAGTGTTGGAGAAGCTTTTGGAATTTGTACAACTGGGGTATTTTTCTGAAAGATCTGATGATAAATACTATCCATTGTAGGATCTCCGTAACGCGATAGCTTCGGTGATATTTCTTTAAGATCTTGATAAAATAATTTTTTAGCCTGAAGATCTTTCCGAATATTTTGAGGACTAATGGTCGTGAAATCAAATTTATCCCACCATTTAACTTTGAATAGTCGAACAATAGATAATGGTGCATTCGGGTAAATTGATTGACAAGAGAAAGTCCAAGACATTATCCATGGAATTGCATAATCAATGTGAAAAGTAATTTTACAATGATCAAGAAATATTTCAGGAGTGAGTGTTTCATAGTAGAGACGTGCTTTATTAATCGGAGTTGGGTAAATAGTGGGACAAGTTCCAAAATAGAGCCACCATTCCGAGAATCAAAAAGGAATTTACTTAGGACAATTTTGATCAAATTTAAAAATGCAAGAATGACTGTAAGACTGAAGAAAGAAAGCATTATACCATGCGTCCTTATAATCTTAATAATTATATCCCATGGGTTGGTAATGAACAGAAAATGGTTTGATATCTAAAGGATCAAGAGCAATGTCTTGAAGAGGTCGAATCTTTTTAATTTTACAAATAGAGTAGCCGATCGAAGAAAAGATCCTGCGTAGTCCTAATTGGTATCAGAGCCAAGTGCCTCATTTTCTTGTGTCTGTGGAGGGAATAGGTAACACAGTTCTGTTCGGGATTGTTCTTGTTTGATTTCGACATTGATTTTGTATAATCTATCTACATATTTTTGCATACACGAACAATTCACGTTCACTTGTATCGAATCGAAACAACGTTGGTTTAGCCCGTTTAACCATTGGTTAGCCCGTGTTAAGAAAATTGTGCAATTGGGGGGTCCCGGGTGTGGTCCCGTCAACTGACTCTGCAAGAGTGCGTGAAGAATTGTGTCTGTAGAACCGTGTTGTGAAAATCGTGTATGAAGTCATAAAGAAATTAAATTATGGCAACTCGACTAAGAAGATTGATCAGGGAAAATAGTTCAAGTCGACTAGTAAAGCTAGAATTAACGTTAAAGTCGGAGTCAAAGTTAAAGTAATTTAAGTCAAAGTCAGACCCCATAGCCCCCCCCCCAAACACATCGTGATTGAATACGGGAGAACAAGGATGGAAAGAATCGAAAGGATCTAAAGAGGGATTAAGCCAAGAAACATGATAGAGTAATCTTCCTAGAAATAGACTAGGAGTTTGGAGATATTCGTTGATTAATCTAAACGCATTGTATAAGGTTATTGATCGATTGTATAAAGATGGAGAATTGAGGGTAACTTGATCAATATTTTCTTGATAGATAGATGTTACCTTTGATTCATCGTTAAAAGTTAAAAGAAAAGATAAATTTCTAGGAGAATTAGGAGTATTAAGTAGAAACGGAGTTTCTTTAACTGGTCAAAGTTGATGGTTAAAGGTAAATAATCCTTTTGTTACACTAAAGATAAAAGATTGATTTTGTATTCGTACTTCATTTAACGTTATTTGGATATAGAAAATAGAAGGTTGTTTTAAGAGTAATATATACGTATTATGAATAGAAGATCTTTCGTTAATTAACGTCTTTTCTCTAGATGATATGTTACCAGGTAATTCTGTAATATCATCGATTGATAAATTGTTACTTATAGGTCGTCGTTTTTTAGTACGTAAGGGCTTTAGTTCTAAATCATTTGTAACTGTTGTCGTATAGACAGTATTTTCCATAGAAATATATTTTATACTAGATGTAATAGGTGTAATAAATATTCCATTAGGAGTCAGTGGAAATGGTAGGGAAAGTGAGTCATGATCAGATTCCACTAAGTTATTTTTTTATAATGGAGGGTCTAAAAGGCTAGTGTTAGGTGGAAGTGATAATTTCACTATATTTTATTGTGAGAATGAAGAAAGTAGTAGAGAGTGTACTAAATTAAGCTTTAATAAGGACACGTGTTTGGTTGGTTTAGTGGATTTTGAGAGAGAATGTGGAGCTTCCACTATATTATATTTTTTCTTTCTCGTTTTCTTCTTCTTTCGTTTTTATATGGTTTGAACCTTTTTATCTTTATATTTTTTCTTAAAAAATTGGGTTTTAGACAATTTTTTATTTAATTTTTGATTATTAGTTTGATTCTTATAACTAGGGTTTTTAGTTAATAATTTTGATTGTTGATAATCTAATATTTGTACTGTTTTAACATATGATGTTTTAGGGGTAGACGACGTTGATGGTAATTCATTTAAACGTTTTGTTATTTGTTCTAACAATGTGTCCAAACGTTATGATGAAAATTAAACATCAGTAATAGTAGGCAAAGGAGAACTTGGTAAATAGACTATACTATGTGAAAATTGATATGGATTTCCTACTTTCATTTGAAATATATGTTCAATTCTATCCACTTGCTGAGCAACCGTATGGAATATTTGAGATTGATAATTATTTTGTTCATACACCTTTTTCATATTTTCTAATATTGTATCACTTTCATTTTCTCTGTCAGCACCTTTTTTGAATGGAGTTGCAGTGATAGTTATATTATCAATATTTAATTTTAAACCTGTAAGGGGAGGATGGACAGATGTAACTTGTTGCCCATTGGTCGATTTTCAAATAGTAGTAGTTCTAGTATTAACATTAACATTTTTTTATATTTCGAGATGGTTGAATAGTATTTTGATATATGGAAGGAATCATTCAAAAAATGGTAAATTTCTTCTTAATGACATCATTTGTTGTTTCCATAAAACTCTAAATTTTTTAAGTTTTACTTTATTATATGTTTTAAAGTACCTATCCCTAACATTTTTATTTTTATCAGATATAAATTTTTTTATTAACATATCAATATCAAGAATAAATTCAGACTTAATGAGTTCATGATATTTTTTCTCCCATTTACCGTACATTTCTTCATATTGCATATCATAACTCATTTGTTCAATATAATCCTGATTAGATATTTTCTTTTCAATATTTCTATAAAGTAATCCAGTTCCAATTTTATAAATTTTATCATTCGGTAAATCACATATAGGTGCATCCGGATCACGAGATATGACATTAATAGTTTGCATATCAGAAAACGTAAGTGAATCAGGAGTAGTTTGAGTAATTATTGCCGCAATAGGCATTCTACTTTCAAAATGTCTGTTGTCCTGATTTCCTTGTGTAGATTGATAACGTGTACTAATCGATGGTCTAACACTTTCATAATCAGATAAAAGTATTTGTGATCTCTTTGTATTAAAACTTAATGATCGTAGTATTTGTGGAGTTCAAAAATTAAAAATAATATTTTCGTCAGGAGTTTCTAAAATTTTAGAAAATTTCCTTCTAATTAAATGTCTAGATGGTTGTGTAAGATTAATTTGCCATTGTGGTGGTAACGTGATTTCATCCCATTTTAGTAATTTTGGTGTAAAGGCAGTAGCATGATCTGCTTCTACGTACAAAACAATCGTTTCACCGGGAGGAGTTTGGATTAAACATTTTGGAT
>JAOVVI020015484.1:0-11173 GCA_028571085.2 Nepenthes alata | reverse complement strand
GTATCTTACATATAAGTGCACCCATGGGGCTGCTCATGACTTCATTTGGGAGCTGCAGAATATAATCTGGGATGGAGGTTCCTACCAAAAACTGAGCGACCTCATTGCTAAAATTGTTACAGTTGTGTGTTAGCAAGCTATCTTGCTTGTAGTCTGCCTCATCGGGAGTAAGACACCGCAAGTATAGAGTCGAGTAGCCACGGTGATAGAGCCGTCCATTGACTATGGTATACCAAATGGCCATCTTTTTGATCCGCTTGGCTTTGTTTGCGTTTTCTGGCAGTGCTCCGTCCCCCAGTTTTCTCCAATAAGTTGTCATCTAGTTTTCGCCATTAGAGACTTGCATCGCTTCCTGTTCCTCTATGTTGGGGGAGCTCAAAACCTCCATCATGTCCCTTAAGTACTACTTTGGATCGTTGGCCACCGCTGCTCTAGCAAGTTGGTCAGCCTTTCAGTTTTCAGTTTTGGGGACGTGGACTAGGTTCAGCTTGTCAAGTCTTTGTATGGCATTCTTCGCCTTAGCAAGGTATTTGACCAAAAGAAGGTTGCACGCCTCAAAACTCTCGTTGATTTGGTTAACAACTAACTCTGAGTCGCTGTAAATGGTTAGCCACCTAATTGAGCACTCTTTGGCTAGTCGTAATCTAGCCAATAGGGTTTCATATTCGGTAATATTGTTAGTAGCCGAAAAGTCAAGTTTAAGGGAGTATTTCACCTTAGACCTGTTTGGGGTCCTCAGGATCACTCTAACACCGCTGCCTGAATTTGTAGGCGAATCATCCACGATGAAAACCCATTCTGGCTCCTTTGGGTGGTGATCCGTGTCCTCAGTGGGGTGCTCATCGACAATTGGTGTCGTAGTTTTGACGATAAAATCCGCTAGGGCCTACACTTGATGGGTGGCTTGGGCCAAAATTTGATATCAAACTCTCCCAACTCGATGGCTCACTTAGCTAGCTGTCTAAAATTGTCAGGTTTCTGGAGGATTCCCTTCAGTGGCTGGTTCGTCAGGATAACCACACGATGAGTCTGAAAATACGGTCTCAGCTTATGGGCTGAGAAGATAAATGCCAAAGCTAGCTTCTTGCTCACATAGTAGACCGGCCGCTGAGAGTCAAAGTTCTTATGAATGAGAACAGAGTTGAGAACCACCTCTGACACCGCCAAGTAGAGGTATAGCTCTTCTCCATCCCCGGGTGAGGTTAGTAACGACGGACTGGCCAAGTACCGCTTCAATTAATCGAAGGCTACCTGACAATCTGCCGTCCACTGGAAGTCATTTATTTTTGTCCCCATTAGAGCCTTAAAGAAAGGCTAATACTTATGCCCCGACTTTGCCAAGAAGCAGGACAATGCTACAGTCGTCCGGTTAGCCTCGACATCCTTGACGCTCTGTGGTGGAGATATGTCCATGAGGGCTTTGATCTTCTCTAGGTTTACTTCGATCCCTCTTTGAGAGACGATGAAACCTAGGAAGTTTCCTAAGGATACTCCGAAAACTTACTTTGAAGGATTTAACTTCATCTGGTGTGTGCAGAGTACCTCGAAAGACTCAGCCAGATCGCGAATATGTTCGCTGGTGGACTTGCTCATGACGAGCATGTCGTCGACGTACACCTTCATATTGCGGCTGATCTGCTTTTCAAACATCTTGTTAACGAGTCTTTGATAGGTGGCACTTGTGTTCTTCAGACCGAAAGGCATGACCCTATAGTAATAGGTGCCTTGGTTGGTCATGAACGATGTATGCTCCACGTCCTTTGGGTTCATCTGGATCTAGTTGTAGCCCAAGTACGAGTCCATGGAGCTTAGTAGCTCGTATCCAGAAGTCAAGTCCACCAACAGGTCGATTCTAGATAAAGGGAAGCTGTCTTTTGGGCAGGTTTTGTTAACGTCAGTGAAATTGACGTACATCCGTTATTTTTTGTTGCTTTTCTTTACCATGACGACATTAGATAGCCAATTTGGGTATTAGACTTCGCTGATGAAACCAGCATCCAGAAGTTTCTTCACTTCTTCCCGGATGGCGACGAACTTTTTCACGGAATGGTTCATCCGCTTTTACCTAATGAGCTTACGATTGAGATCAAGGCCTAACTTGTGGACCATTACTCCGATCAAAATTCTAACCATGTTAACGAATGTTCATGTGAAGACGTCAACATTTTATCTCAACAACACTATGTTCGTCACGCAATGGTCCGGCGAGTAAGCCCCCAATCTGCACACACCTCTCTAGGCCCTTTGGATTTAGTGGTACTAGGTCGGTTGCCTCGGCGGGCTGCGCCTATTGCAAGGTTACCTTGTTTAGGTTGTCCAGCTCTCGTGTAGGTCGTCCGCTACTGTTTGGGGCAATCTGGGACATGTAACATGTCCGCCCAGTCACTTGGTCACCCAGTGCTTCACCGATACCGTATACTGTTGGAAACTTTATTTTTAAATGTGGTATTGAAGTGATGACTCCGTGCGCTGCTAGGCATGGCCGGCCTAAGATAGCGTTGTACACGGAGGGCAGGTCAACGACTAAGAAGGTGAGTGTATAACTCGCTGTTCTAGGGTACGTGCCCAATGTGGCCTCCAACTGCATCGTTCTTTGGACGGCCACATGCCCATTGTCTAGGCTGTACAGTGGCCCTTCAGTAGGTTTCAATTGGTTCTTTTTTAATCCAAGTTTAAAGAAAGTATCAAAGTAGAGCAAATCATTAGAACTTTTATTATCAATGAAAACTTGTTTCGGTTGGTAATCTACAGTACCGTCTGAATCAAGTGCAGATACAAAAAGGGGATTAGCATGTGGGAAAGTTACATGATTCATGTCACTATCGCTAAAGCTAATGACATCTTCTGCCTCTTCCACTCGGCTTTCCGTTCCTTATGATTCGCTTGGGTCTTGATTGGTCGGGTTGTGATCATGTTGACCACGTCAACTGCGACCCAATTCCGTGGTTGTGATGGGTCTGGTCCTTCCCCGCTTGAGGTGCCATAACTTTGCGCAATGTTCCTGACGAACCTAGTGAGATAGCCCCTCCGGATGAGCTCCTCAATCTCCCGCTAGAACATCTTTCAATCCTCTATGGTGTGTCCCGGAGATCGATAGAAATCACAGTATTTAACCAGATTTTCTCCTTCTGCGTTCTTCAGTGGTTTTGAATATCTCAGGAATTTTTCACCATGGATCTGTACGAGGACGTTGGCCCATGTATTGTTGAGAGGAGTTGGGTTGATCGGCCTATACTCCTTACGGTCCACTGCTTTGATCCTGTGCTACTTTTGATGAGGGTTGTCCCGGCCACCTTCTTTCTCCTTCTATCGGTCAAAAAAGAGCGAGGCGGGTTCTTGTGGGCCGGGTGCTTGAAGAAGTCTCCGTGCGTCAAGGCATATATGAAACTTGAGTTTTATCTCCTCTGTGAGCCTGGGGATCCTCCTAGCCTCCGCTGCGAAGTGCTCTAGGAACTTTCTTGAATTCTCTCCCTGTCTCTACTTGATATGGGAGAGATGTCATGGTTGCTTTTCTTCCCGGCAACTAGAAGTATACTGGGCCAGGAAGAGGTTAGTGAGCGCTTGAAAGTTCCAGATCGTGTTTGATGGGAGCCGGTGGAATCAGATCCGAGCGTCTCCTTTCAATGTGAGCAGGAAGTATCGGCATATTGCTGAATCCTTCAGGTCTTGGAGACTTAGATGGGTGCAAAAGTGATCCATGGGATCAGCATCGTAAGAATCCAATGTCGGCATCTTAAACTTAGTTGACAATGGGCAGTTCAAGATTTCAGTACCGAAGGGACATCTCTCCAAATCTGTGGCGTGTTCGTTGTCATCCTTGAACACGCGGTTGCAGATCTTTTTAGCTTTTGCCTCCACTTAGGAGGCATTTTCAAATCTCTTGGAGTCGAGATAAATCCTTAACTCCACTCTTTCGGCAGTACGACGTGTTGCAGGCCGACTACTGTTGCTGATGGATTATTCATTCCGAGAGGCTCCCTCCTGAGCCTTAGGCATTGGCTCATTTTGAGTATATCAGGGGTTCCTTCTTTCTGGACTTTCATCCAAAGTCCTGTGGCCCAAGCGTCCCTCAAGCCTGGGATGGCTTTTGGTGTTGGAAGCCTCTGGAGTACAAGAGTTGGCCGGCGTCGTGGCTTTCTTGGCCAGCTTCTTCTTTCTCTGACCTCCTCTCCTAAAGGCTTAGGCTGGAGCTATGGAGGGAGGAGCCCCCTGCTTCTTCTTGCCCTGGAGGGTGCAAAGTATTAGGAGCATTTTGTTCATATTGCTCATCTGTTCCGCCAGGTTTTGAAGGAGTGGCTCATGTGCCCCTTCGACTAGGTTGCCAGCAGAGTTGTCTTGGTCAGGAGAAGCAGCATCTCTAGCGGGAACGCTACTTTGGGCTCTGGTGTTTACCATTCCGTCTGATGGTATTGACTTTGTAGAAGAAAGTGTTCGCAGAGATAAAAGTGGTAAGCTTTTTGTTAGCTTCCCATAGACCGCGCTAATGATGCATCATGGATCCAAATTTGAATAGATTCGGATTGAATAGTTCGTCGAATTCTCCATTTGCTTAGCTTTGGGTCCTGCACACCCCAACTTCAAATAAGAGGTCAAGCGATGGCAGAATTTGATTCCATCAAAAATACTCTGACACTCAAGTCAGTATTCGGCCTTCTGAAATGAGAAAGTGGATGCAGTAGATACAGTATAAATACTGATGAGCATTTGTATAGGTGGGAACACACTCGTGGGCTAAGTGACTTATGTGGTTGTTCGTGAGGAGTAGGATCTTTCAGTGCAAAGTTCACGGGGAACTGGCAGCTGAGAGAAAGAGCACTTGAAGACTCGAGAGAGTAGAGAACTTCTGAGAGCTTGAGGTTGCTCGAATGCTTTTTGCAGACATCTGAGAGTGTATTCGAGAGCGTGCCTTTGAAGGGAGCTTCCATGACCTTTTATAGCCATGGCCTTGGGCTACCTTTCTTACGTAGAAGGGTTGGATACCCGTGCTATGCTAAGGATTGTTGCCTTCTTTGGCGCAGGCGTGAGCGCCTTTCTAGCTATAACAATCCAAGGAATTAATCTCATTCATTCCGTGTTTTGTAATTGCTAGGGTTTTCAACAAACGATGTACGAATTCTTGCGCCTTTCTCCCAAGATGTCACTTCTCTCTAATAATATTGCATTAAATCTAATAAAACAGTAAAGGTGAATTTATATAGTCAACTCCACTTAAGTAAGATATAAGACTTTGTTATTATTGTCGTGTTGTTTTCCATAGGGAGTGCTCACACTTACCGAGGCATTGGAGCATTATCTTGATATTAAAGCAATGGCAACTAATTAACTAAAACATAGAGCAACATATAAGCTTCAGGCCCAAATTCTGGCCCAATTAACTCAGTCTGGCCCACGAGCCGTTGAGCCGCCAAGTTGATCAAGCCGAGCCGAGCCACGAACGGCTTCAATGAGCCGTTTCCGAGCTGATTTTCAGACGCTAGGGTTTCATGCCCGTTTCATCTTCCTCGACCAATTCATCACCTTCTGGCGTTTAACTCTGTTAATTGCTAAAGCATTAGTGGTCCATTAAGTGGTGATAACTCTCCCATTAAATCAATTAATCAATTTTGGCCGGTTTGAGTACGAAACGCCCGATTGAGGCGGGTGATGATTTCGCCTATAAATTGAGCCTTCTGGCTTTATCCCTGGCACCCAACTCAAACATTACACCATCTAAAGGAGTGAAAGAGTGTCTAGAAGCACGGAGCCGGTCTGAATCTAAAGTTCAAAAACAGAGCATCAAATGGCCGGAGGTATATAAAGTCGATTCTAAATTCCGCTTTAGTGGCTATTTTAATCATATCAATGTCTAACACAACATTGAAATCATATAATCATGGCATTATTTTGATCAAAGTAAATAAACATCATTGAATCGAATCAATCCCATACCACATGCCTCCTATGGCTTTCCCCAAGAATGCTATATATAGTTGGTGAGCTAGCCCCTGGCTTAAGTCGTACACATTCAAGGTAACACGATGACCCTCCTGATCGAAAGAAACATTAGATTTATCCTTGCAATATCACAATTGATATTGTTTTAAAATGGCTTTGGTCAACTAACATTGAAGTTTAACGAGGCTTTCAAAGCATCATTTCTCATCAGAAGTTTGACCATAGATTGTTTGATTGTTATTTTGAAGAGGAAGAACTAATCAAGGCGTGTTGCTTGAATTGGAGCTTGAACAAACAAAGCACAAATGTAATCAAAACTCTCCATAACTTTGACAGTATGAAGTAGCTTCTGCTTAAAAAGAAGAAACACTTCTAGGATTGTGACACATGTTGAAACATCTTAGGTAAAGCTAGTCATACAATACCCCCAACATTGATTTTTTGACTAGGTGTGGTCTTAGTCTCATGCTATGTACTTAAATTAGGTCCATCAGTCTTTAACCCAAAAGGTTGTTTTAATCAAGGCAATGAATGCACAACCTAGCCTAGTTTTGGTTAAACTATGTGATACCAAATGACAGGTTCTGTTCAGCACACGATTCCTCTCTTCAATATAGTGCCACCAACCTTTATATCTATTTCATTGGTCAATTTTGACCATATTACTATTTAAGAAAAAAATATGAAACCCTTGACCAATGGACACCCTTGAGTTTTGTTGGGGTTCGAAATCCGGATTCACAAGCAATCCGGTGCAACATAAATCTCGAACCCTCCGTCGGTTGACAATCACCATTTTAGTAGGAATAAGGAACAAAAAATGTACAATATTTTTACCGTAGAAAACCCTTCTTAACCAAATAAAAAAAATCATTGAACAAACTCCAAAAGCAAATCCACTATGTAAAATCAATTATAAAAACTCCTGAAATAGAATACCAGCAACACATCCGATATAGAATAAGAAAAATAATCTCTAGACTAAGGAAACTCTTATTCCCTCTTATCTTTTTATTTTTCTTCTCTCCTTCCTCTCACTGGTGGTACACTCATCTCTCTAATTTTACAAGTGTGGTGGTAAACGGCGAACGATGAGAGCTCCCTAACGCACTTCTACTCCGTTCCACTTTCCTTACACATTCCAATGTAGCTATTGCTGTTACTTCCATCTATCGGACCCACGGCCTGTGATGTCTCACATCGGATGGGGAGGGGAATGAAGCGTGCCTTATAAGGGCGTGGATACCTCTCACTTTGGACCCGTTTTGGGGGCGGTGGAGGCCGTCTGCCAGGAACAAAATTGTGCGCCTGTGTGGCAAAGCGGACAATATTCATAAGCGGGTGCTCGGGGACGTTACAAATGGTATCAGAGACGGGGCCCGGTTCGGTGTGCCAGCGCGGACGCTGGGCTTCCAAGGGGGGTGGATTGTGATGTCCCACATCGGATGGGGAGGAGAACGAAGCGTGCCTTATAAGGGTGTGGATCCCTCTCCCTTGTGGACGCGTTTTGGGGGCGGTGGAGGCCGTCTGCCAGGAACAAAACCGTGCGCCTGTGTAGCAAAGCGGACAATATTCACAAGCGGGTGTTCGGGGACGTTACACGGCCATTGCTGCGGCCGCTACTGCTTTAACTTGCCGCTTGGCTATCTTCTGAAGCGCCTGGTACGCACTTATAAGACCTTGGGGCCAAATCCTCTTTGTTCGCCTGGCCTAATATTGCAGATGATTTGTCACACTAACCTTATCTTTTTCTTTGTGACTTCACCAATTTTCGTACTTTTTCCAGACACGCATGCTTTGCAGGTCAACCTGCTCTCTGCACAAACGACGTATACTCTACATGACAACAACCTGCTTTGCAAGACTTACCAACTCTGAAAAGTCAACTGCCCTGCACCAGCTGCCATCTTTCTAGATAAACTGTCCTTGGTCATCACCTAATGTCCTCGATTTTTACTAGTCACTTGGGCCATCACCTAGTGTCCTCGGTTGTCACTAGTTTCTTTCGCCATCACCTAATGTCCTCGGTCTTCACTAGTCACTTTGCCCTATACAATTTGCTGACCATCCGGCCTTCCATTCTGAAATTTTCATACCGAAAATTTCATACTTGAAAATGCCACTATGTATTTTCCATTCCAGCAAAATGCCACTCCGATATTTTTCATTCCGAAAATCTACTTCGAGATTTTCCACACCGGCAAATGGTCACTTTGATATTTGCCACTCTGGTAAACGGTTACTCCAAGATTTACCCACTCCTGCAAACGGTCACTCAGAGATTTGTCCCCCTGGCAAACGGTCACTTCGAGAGTTGCTCACTCCGAAAAATGGTTACTCCGAGATTTGCCCACCCCAGCAAATGGTTACACCGATATTTGCCCACTCTAGCAAACGGTCAAACCGAGATTTGCCACTACGACAAATGGTCACCTCTGAGATTTCCCACTCCGACAAACAGTCACTCTGATATTTGCCACTCCAACAAACGGCTACTTCGAGATTTGTCCCCTCGTGCAAACAGTCACTCCGAAATTTTTTCCTCCGACAAACAGTCACTCCGAGATTTGCCCACTCTAAAAAATGGTCACTCCGAGATTCGTCCACCCTAGCAAACGGTCACACAGAGATTTGTTCACTCCGACAAATGATCACACCGAGATTTGCCACTCAGACAAATGGTCACCTCCGAGATTTGCCACTCCAGTAAATGGTCTTCTTTGAGATTTGCATTTTTTTAGAAAACGGTCTTCTCCGATATTTGCCTTCTCTGACAAACGGCCACTCCGTGATTTACTACTCCAGGAAATGGTCACTTTGAGATTTGTCTACTCCGGCAAACGGTTTTCTCCGAGATTTGCCTTCCAAAGCAAATGGTCTTCTTTGAGATTTGTCTACTCCGATAAATGGTCACTCTGAAATTTGCCACTCCGATAAATGGTCTTCTTTGAGAGTTTCCTTTTCCAGCAAACGGTTACTCTGAGATTTGCCACTCTCGCAAATGGTCACTCCGAGATTTGTCTTCTTTGACAAACAGTCTTCTCTGAGATTTGTCACTCTGATAAACGGTCACTCCGAGATTTGACTTCTCTGGCAAATGGTTTTCTTCGAGATTTTCCTTCTCCGGCAAACAGTCACTCTGGTCATTTATTGCAGCCAGTTTACAACAGTCCAATTATCGCACAAAACCTGTGTGATCCGATGACGTGCTTGTTTGTTGAGCCACACACATGGAAGCGACCAAACTCAACAGACATTTCCTCACGACCTTATGGGGAAACCTTCACCTTTTCCCGGCGATCGTCATTATCTGCCTTTTGACAACTTTTCCTGAATTGGGATCCCGATGTTGGCCTCCGCAAGCTTGAATGATACCTTTTTCTGCTCCATTGAACTTGGAGTAGTCCAACTCCCATTCAGCCTCTTCTCTGCGGTCAAATTATTCTCCATTGCACTCCGCCTTGGCCACCTCAGCTCCACCCTTAGCTCTACTAGCTCCGCCCTTGATCCTACTGAGCTCCGAAATGCTTTTACCATTTCTTCTCGCGCCACATTAAATGGCAAGCTCCTCAACGACGACGCTGTCAAGCCGAACGTTTACAACCTCTCCCTGAAACCACTTGTAGGGAGTCAAAAGAGATTTAATGTAACCTAACTCAGATACCACTTGTTGGGGTTCAAAACTTGGATTCACATGCTACCCAACACAGCAGAAAACCCGAACCCACCGTCGGTTGACAATCATCAATTTAGTAGAAATAAGGAACAAAAAATACACAATGATTTTAACGTGAAAAATTCTTCTCAATTAAGAAAAAAATCACGGGACAAATTTCAAAAGTGAATTCACCGTGTAAAATCGGTTATAAAAATCTCCAAAACAGAATACCAGCAACACCCCGAAATAGAATAAGAAAAATAATCTCTAGAATAAAGAAACTCTCATTCCCTCTTATCTCTCTGTTTTTCTTCTCTCATTTCTCTCACTGGTGGTGTACTCCATTCACTAATTTTATAAGTGTGGCGGTAGACAACGAATGACGAGAGCTCCCTTTCGTACTTCTACTCTGTTCTACTCTCCTTCCACATTCCACCGCAGCTATTGCTGCTACTTCCATCTACCGCACTCGTGGCCGCTACTACTTTCACTTGTCGCTTGTCTATCTTCTGAAGTGCCTAGTGCACATTTATAAAGACCTCAGTGACAAATCTTATCTGCTCACCTGGCCTGATCTTGCAAATAATTTGTCATGCTAACCTTGTCTTTTTCTCTGTGACTTCACTATTTTCCACGCTTCCCCAGACATGCATACTCTACATGTCAATCTGCTCTCTGTACAGACGGTGCATGCTTTGCATGGCAACTACCTACTCTACAAGACTTACCAATTTTCAAAAGTCAACTGCTCTGCACCAGCTGCCAACTTTTGAAACACATTGTCCTCGATCATCACCTAATATTCTCGGTCTTCACTAGTCTCTTTGGCAATCACCTAATGTCATCGGTTGTCACTAGTCTCTTTGGCCATCACCTAGTGTCCTTGGTCTTTACTGGTCTCTTTGCCCAACATAACTTGCTGACCGTCGGGCCTTCCATTTTGAAATTTTCATATCAGAAATTCCATACCCGAAATTCCCACTCTAGCATTTTCTATTCCGAAAATCTACTCCAAGATTTTCCACTCCGGCAAACGATCACTCAGAGATTTGCCCCTGTGACAAACGGTCACTCCGAGATTTGCCCACTCCGGCAAAGGGTCACTTTGAGATTTGCCACTCTAGTAAATGTTCACTCCGAGATTTGCCACTCTAACAAATGGTCACCTCCAAGATTTGTCTATTCTGATAAATGGTCACTCCGAGATTTGCCACTTCGATAAATAGTCACCTCCTAGATTTGCCCACTCCGACAAATGGTCACCTCCGAGATTTGCCACTCCGGCAAGTAGTCATTTCTGAGATTTATCTTCTCCGACAAACAGTCTTCTCTTAGATTTGCCTTCTCCGACAAACGGTTATTCCGAAATTTGTCACTCCGAGATTCGCCTTCTTCGACAAACGATCTTCTCCAAAATTTATCTTCTCTTGCAAATGGTCTTCTCCAAGATTTGCCTTCTTCGACAAACGATCTTCTCTGAGATTTGCCTTCTCCGACAAACAATTACTTTGGTCATTTGCTACAACTAGTTTACAGCACTCCGAACATCACACAAAACCTGTGCGATCTAATGATGTATCC
>JAOVVI020015483.1:0-11173 GCA_028571085.2 Nepenthes alata | reverse complement strand
GCAGCATTCCTCATCAGCTGCACACAGAATTGCAGACCTTGCAGTCACCATGACCGTTCGCATAGTGGGGGCTCGATATACTCGACCCATTGCCCATTACTTCTGGACAAATGAAGTTTATCATAATCAACATCAACTACTTTACCAAATGGATGAAAGTCGCCCCACTAGCACAAATAACCGAACATAATGCAATAGAGTTCGCTCAACAAAGAATCATATGTAGATTAAGGATTCTCGAGGTTATAGTAATCAACAACGAAACCCAATTCATTGGCAAAAAAATTCACCAAGTATTGTACAAATATAGGAATAAGGCTGGTTCACACTTCTGTTACATATCTACAAGCGACCGGGCAAGTGGAAGTAACGAACCGAACTCTATTATACGGGTTGAAGACGAAGCTAGAAGACACTGAGGACTCATGAGCGAACGAACTACCTTCTGTGCTATGATCATACCAGATGACACCGATAGAACCTACCTGTGAGATGCCATTCAGTTTATGTTATGGGATTGAAGGGGTCATCCCGATAGAGACAGACTGCCTAGCCTCAGAGTTGAGAGTTTCAACCCACTTTAGCAATTCACGGAAACTCAAAGAGTATCTTGACTTGCGCAAAGAAGCCCGAGATGCAACCAGATTGTGCACGATGGTTTATCAGTAGCGGATCTCTCGGTACTACAACAAGAAAGTGAAAGTACGCTAGTTTGAAGTGGGGGACCTAGTTCTACGGAGCATAGAAGTAATGGGCAAGAACGTAAGTCGGAACAATCTCTCCTCGAATTAGGAGGGCCCATTCCTTGTCTCAGCAATTCTCTGGAGCGGTGTGTACAAGCTACGCACCTAGTGCAACAAATTGGTCCTAAGGATATGGAACACCATCCACTTCAAAAAGTATTATCAATGATTCCTTGCCAAACATAGGTAAGTTCAGCATATATCACGAGGGTTGCTTGTACTATATATCATGTTTCAATTAATAAAATAATTGTTCGTTTACTTTATTGTTCATATGAATGCTTGTATGCCATCACATAAAATCAAATGACCTAGACTGCCCTATGTTGGGTGAATGCCTTCACATGCAACTCAACAGGCTACAGCTTAGTCAAAAACCTCGGTCCAGTTAACCGAGCAGCCCAAACGAGATCGAACCTTAAACCTCAGTCCAAACAACCGATCGACCTATACATGGTCGAGCATGACAACCTCGGGAGCTTGCGGATGAGAGTCGGATCTCCCCATCAAGGTGGCCACAAAAACCTTAGGGGTCTTTATCAGCATGAGTGCAACTAGGACCAAACGTTCAATCGGTCAACGACGGTCGGCGGACTAGGACCAGATGCACAAAAACAACGATGTCCGCTAACAGGTTTGAGCACTAATATTCCGTGCGAACGACGGCCTAGATTTCGTCAGAACCCAGCAACTGCGGCAACCAAACCCAGTCGGCCCTAGTGAGGCTCACCAATGATTGTGCCACAGCGTCCTCTTATAGGGAAAAGCACCACCCAAGAAAATCAATGTGCTACGACTTCCTCTCACAGGAATAAGCACAACTAGACCAATACATCTGAACCAAGCTCAGCGACAATAGCAATAACACTTAGCAGGCAAACAAGAAAATGTTGAATAAAGAAATTTTGCATGAACAAGGTAAGGCAACAATGATCAAAACTATCTAGCTGATTTATTAAAGAATCAAAATGTACAACAAGGAACATTCGTCCGCCTTGGATATGAAGTCAATTGACTACACTCGCACCAAGCGACTTTCCTAAGAAGTGGAGCCCCCCAGTGGACATGGCGAAGGCTCATTGCTTAACTCTAAGAAATCAAACAGATTAGGACGGAGTAGAGCTTCAGCATTCCTCGAATCAAGATACCCTAAAGGAAGGTCAGGAGCAAGCAAGGACACGATCAACCTGCAAAGAAAGAAATCGTCTCAAAAACTGTCATCCAATAAAGGTTTAATCTCACCCGGGCAGAGTCGGGTCCTTAGCGCCCCTGCACGTTGAGCACACCAACTACGAAAATCGATGAGCTGCTGCTCAACCTCTCAAAGCTTATCCGAAGATTCTTGAGACCTTACAATCCATTCAGACAACTCTTGGTTGAGGAAGGTAGCTTGATGTCGATCATGTTGAGCCTCGGCATTGGCAACCCTGATGTGCATCTCCTCGGGTACGCCGGGGTCAACACACGTCTTGGATAGGTAGGAGATCTCTGCATCCCACTCGTGCAAGCATGCCTCCACCAGACATAGCGCCTTCTGCGACTGTAAGCAAAGGCAAGCGATCAGACAAGGACGATAACAGGTATGAAAATGAGAAGCTACGCAACCCGTACCGCAATAAAAGGCAGTTCCTCTGAGGATGAAGGACCCGGTGGAGCCCTGGGTGAAGAAGCAGATGGAGTCCTCAAACCCAGCAGAGGCATTGCATGAAGGTAGAGGGGCACCCCGGAACTTGGAAGTGAAGAAGCATCCGAAACCTCCGAGACCGGAACTTGGAAGTGAAGAAGCATCCGAAACCTCCGAGACTTCAGACACCGGAGCCTCCGAGCGATTCACCTCATTAGCCGCCATTGCCTCGGCATTATTCTCTGCTTGAGTTTTTGCCTCTTGATCACTGCTAGGACTTGCCTCAACAAAAACAGTAGGAGGGCTGGGTGCAATCTCGTCGGGTGATGAATTGATAAAAATAGGGATCCCGCGCTCAAATAAGGTTGAGCATTGATCAGCTCGCCTGGCTCACTAGTCTCTAGGTCATTCTCAAAGCAGAAGGCGTAAGGGGCCCTTGACAAACCGGGCTGCCTCCTCAAAAACTTGGCAAACCGAAGAAGGGATACAACCCGGCCTCCTAGACGACTCACTAGCATTTCAGCCCGCCTCCACAATGACCTTTCTGGAGTTAGAGGAGGAACGAGACAAAACTGCCCAACTAGCTGCCCAAAATGACCCCGGTTTCCTCTTGGGCTTGTGATGCGGCAAAGTAGTGACATCTGCCCGTCCCGTCCAAAACTCTACATATGCCGACGATGAAAGGAGTTCAAATGCTTCTCTACAAGACCCGTCAGCTGCTTCGTCACGCATTCCTTCCAATCCAAGATATCGTTGACATAGATAGCCTCCACTCTACCCCATTTGTTGGAAGGGATCCAATCGGAAGGGACTGACAAATAAAAGAACCGGTCCTTCTAGCCCTTTATCGAGTTTGGATTACCCCCGCTTATTCGATACTGCCTATGGGGGGTGAATGAAATCCAATCTGCTTCCTAATTGAATTGGAAGATCGCCTTCACGGTCAGAGCATCCAAGGAATGTCCATGGTGGCAAAAGAAGACGCACAAGGAAATCGGATATCTAACGACATTAGGGTGGAGGCGTGCTACTAGAATGTCCACACACTAGGATCTCGTACAGCTCGTGCAAAAGGGATACAAAGGCCTCCCTTCAGGTGGGCCCTGTAGATGGTTCCCACAGGAAGCAAGCCCTATCAGATATTAGTGCTTGGGATATTGTATCAAACATACAATGACTCTACATCATGGGAAGTGAGAACAGATGGGATTGCGTCGATGCTTAGGGAAGCCATGGAAAGCAAGAAATGCGAACCAAGGTAGAGCAATTCAAGTCAAGAAGGCAAGTGCGAAAAACAGCGATGGCTCAGAATTTAAATAGCCAACGCACTGATTTAGAAACAGCGTCGCATGAGGAATCTAAGAGGCGCGACTCCATAATGACCACGACACTTGCCCATAGCGTAGAGTGCTGCAGCGCGTTAGTTCGCTCAGCTAGTTATGATGATTGACACTACACCTCCTTGTGTAGCCTGCTGACAACTGACGACTTTGACAATCAGCGAGTCGACGGCGCGGCACAAGTAATGATGCCCTGACATTCCATTTACGATGACGGCAAACTGGCAGCATGCATTCTTGACGAGCTCAAGACAAGTTCGGTTGGTTTATGTCCTAACCATGCGTTCAGAACATATTATTACCAGTCCGATTGTCAGAAGACCGAGTTTTCAGTAGTTCGAGTTGTCAAACTGTCAGAAATCACGCAATAAAAAGTAACATTCAAGCGTTTCAAGTATTCACATCATATAAAAACATTTGAGCCAAACAATAAAGATAACAAATGCTCGGGAAGTTCCATTTATTAATTTCTTTCATAACGTACCAGCTTACAACAGTAAAAGTACAACTCGAAAGTGAATACAGAGAGTGACTATCTGGCTACAATAGTCCAATCGACCCGGGGACAGACACCTAGAGAAGGGAGGCACTTGCCCGAGGGAAGTGACCATATGATTCTCAAATTTTTTTTTCTTTCAATATAACCGATACCGATTATGTTACCTGATATGGCCAATGCCAATATGATAGTGACCATTACCGACATCGATATTTTCATATATAATCTCCTCACAACTTAGTTGATATTTGGAGAGTATGTTGTTGAGCTTTGGCTTTCTTCCCCCGTTAGTGTTTCTTTTCATGTTTATAGTTTATATAGTGAAAATTATTTTATTTTCTCAAGTTTGTGTCTTTTCTTTTGACAGGTTATTGGATTGGGGGGTTTGGGCTTGGGGAGAACATCGATGAACGTCCTGCTTTGCTCGATGCCATTCTTGTAAGATCATCTTGTATGAGTATGAGCTTCAACTTTGAATCATGGATGTAAATATCGGCTAATATGTATTACTTTTGGGCCCGCAATATCAATATTTTTTGATTCCATGACAATATTGTGACATGTAGGTCGATACATATTGGTTGATATAGTTCTGTTAGCTTATAATTTTTAAAAGTTTTTATCTTCTGATATATCCATATGTCTGATACATGTACGTATTGTTTGATATGTCCGATTCTGATATATAAATAATCTGAATGCATACTGTTTTATCTCCATATATAAATGAAGAGCTCCTTTTTTCTACACATTCTTTGAGCCTTATGTTGATATTACAATTCAGGATATCGTGCCAGAGGAAAAGCCACGCCAAGTTTGTGGTCTCGGACTTCCAGGTATTAGAGCTTTATATCCTGTTGAATTTAGGAATTACCAATGTCATAGGCAGATGCCTTTAGGTTCTGTTTGCTTCATGGAATATATTTTTCAAAAGCAAAATACTTTTTCAAAGAAAAAAAATTATTATATTATTTTTGACGCTGCTGACCAGAAAATTTTCGGTTATCTGATTATGGATTTGCAACAGTGGGTATTTTTTGTCATCAACAATGGTGATATTTCCGGTCTAATGCTAAATTTTCTGGATCAGCAGTGGTGATATTTCTAGTCATCCACCAACCAGTGACTAAAAATGGCAGTGATAAATCTAGTTGTTTACCAATAGGCTCTTTTGGCTTATGGTAGTTTGATCGCAGATCACCAGACACCAATAATGATTACTGGTGGCATCCCCAGTAAGACATCGACTGATAATTGCTGATAATACTGCTGGCAATGTTGCTGATCGATAATTGTCAACAGTAGTCAGTCATATCACTTGTCAACTAGAGATGTTGGTTGGAGGTGCTTCTGGACACTCATCTGGTGGCTTTGGACGAAAATGGTATTGTCATGGATCAAAGCTTCCATAAATGAGTGTTGGTGATCAACAATAAATAATAGATGAGTTCTGAAAATAACTTTCCTTTTTGAAAACAAAAGTCATTTTCTGGAGTTTAGTTAAGGTTTTCCATTTGGAAAATGCTTTCCTTTGACTGTTTAACACTGGAAAAGGTGGAATATGTTTTCCTATGTTTTGCCAAACACAGGCAATTCAGAAAAATGTGGAGAACTTTTTTCAGCAGGTTGTTTTATATGTAACTTTTTTCAGAAAAATGCTTTCCTAATGAAAAGTTGATTTTGTTGGAGCAGTATATTTTTTTTGGGGGGGGAGGGGGGGGGATCTGTTGGGGCATTTATGAAATCAAATAGATAATGCCCAATTAATGTAGAATGTAAAAGTACTACATTTCAAATAGATAATGCCCAAATGAAGTAGATAATGGTCCTGATATCAGTGAATGCCTAGATATTTGTAGGTCTTCTTTGAAATTTTCCGTATTTGGTCTTTTCCGTTGAAATTATCATAATCTTATTCTGTTTGTATAGTTTCACAGGTTTTTCGATATTACATCTCTCTAGTCTCAATGTCTAGAATTAATAAACGAGGATGTGTCATCCAG
Source organism: Nepenthes alata (assembly GCA_028571085.2). Lineage (NCBI taxonomy): Eukaryota > Viridiplantae > Streptophyta > Magnoliopsida > Caryophyllales > Nepenthaceae > Nepenthes > Nepenthes alata. The sequence continues at coordinate 4,964 of JAOVVI020015483.1, read as the reverse complement.
TGGGAGATATTTGTTTGTTTTCTGTCTTTCAGATTTTTCAGAATATTTCATCATGAAGAATATTCTTGTCTCTGAGTTATTTCCTTATCCTGTTTGAATTCTAGTAAATATTCATATTAATTGGCCTTTGGATTTATCAATGTTTTATCATGAGTTGAAGTTGAATTTATGTCATTGAACTGTCATTTGTGGTGGGTGCTTTTTTGAGATATTGTATCTGTATTGGGTGCATAGCTGATATTGAGATGTTTTGGACATGCGGACGATGCACTAGGAATTTTATTATTTAATTAGGACTAATGGTGTCGTGTTGGGAACATGACAGAGACAAATTTGCTTAATTTTCAATTTCAAAAATGAAGAAGGGGTCTTTAATAGGACTTATACATAGTTTTGTGCTCTAATTAGCAAAAGATCCAAAACAGCATAGTTTAAATTCTTCCAACTAGAAATCAAAGAGAAACTGAGACTAGAAGGGTTTTCGATGGTTGTTTTCCTATAACTAAGACAGATAGAGAGATCTTTTAGTTTATTAATGTGCCATTTGAGTAGGCATGTGAGTTTATTTAGTGTAAAGCAATGTTATTTTAATGAATTATTTTTTCATATTAATCAGAAACCCTGGTTTTTATTGTTAACGTGCTCCTAGTCTTTTCCTATCCTATTTTTTTGACTGTGTTGTTGTGTTTGATTTCTATCGTGTCGTGTTTATATTCCATGTCAGAAATTGAATTTCACCTTGTTTGCTTTATTTTTGGGTCATACTTGATGTATTAAAATGAGGTTTCAGGATGTATATTGATTGCGGATGCTTTTGTTTTTCACCCTTAATAGATGAAGTTAGAGGGGGAAAGAAGTCGAATATGACCAAGGAGAGAGGCAGGATAATGAACAAACATCTGGCTGATGACAATCAATTAAACCCTAAATGATCGCATTTATATATCTAGACAATGGTAAAAATGGAAGCAGAGAGACTAAGAAGAGTGGTACGTGAGGCTTACACACTTCCAAATGTCAACTATACATCAGCTATACAAGAACCCAATGGGCAATCGTTGTTCTTTTTCTCTTTGACATCTCATTCGGCAGGATATTCAATCCTTCTTCCAAAAGAAGTAAATCTTGTGGTACATACTTTCAAACGAACCATATTGAGCTCAAATCTCACTCTACTGGTTCAGTTTGACGAGCTTTTAGTATACCTCTGCCTGCTCTTTCCTAACACAAGCTGCAAACTAATCTTGCGATAATAAAATCATGAAAAAGGCCACTCAAAGAGCAGCCTTATATGACTGGGCAATCCAAATGCACATTGAAAATATTAGTGAAGTGAAACGTTATGATGGATATGCTATGTAACTCTAGAAAAGGTATAAATAAAAAAGGATCGTATCTCAACTAAGCGAGAAATCAAACCTATGTAGAAGATAAAAGTGAGAGAAGGGCATTTAATATGGCATATTCCATGTAGTGAAGGTATTGGTGTAGAATCGGAATTTGAGAGTCCTCTCATATTTTCAATGGTCAGGATTTTATTCTACCAATTTAGATAGGTAGGATTCTAAAATGGCTTTAACAATATTAATGTGTTGTCATAATCCTAGTTTTTCTAGTTATTATGATAAATATTTACAATTAGAAGTATAAGAGATGATAAAAATGGGTACCCTAACTGGGTTCAAATAGATCAGGTGGAAGGAAAAGAATTGAAGTGTGGACTTCACACATAAGGCTTGTCATTGTCGTGGAATTCATGATTCATAACTATTCATAACTATTTTTAATCCCCTTTCACAAACATTTAATCGCCGTTTCTGCTATGACTGATTGTCCTTGCAGAGGAGATCTTACAGGGCATTGCTGCGGGCATCGATATTTTCGATTCAACGTACTTTTCAGCTTCTGGACTAGTCATTCAAGTACCTTATGGCTTTATTATTACTGAGTTATGTTCATTTTTTGTAGGTACATTTATCAGCTTACTGTTGGAGGATTTGCACTCACATTTCCAATTGATAATAGAAAGACACACGCAATATCTCATTATCAGCTTTGTGATATCGGAAGTGACCTCACAAAGATTAATCTTAGGGCTGTGGTTTACAGGTAAGTGATTGAATATCCTTGATCTAATGTCCACATGCATGACATTTTATGAAATTTAATTGAATAGAATTGCATCCGTTATTGTTATTCTGTTACATTAAGGACTTGTTAGATCTTAGGAAAATATGAAAAGAAAAAAGAGAGAGAGAGAAATGATATGAAGTTAAGTACTTATGCTTGGAAGCGTTGGTAGCTGTGGTTGCCTTTATGTTTATAGGTTGTGTTAAGTAGACCTTGTTACTATCTCCCCCAGCATATTTGATGATCTTTCAGGTACACTCAACCAAGTTATGGTGATATTTTCATCATTTCACTTTGTTTGTGGATGTTTAGTTTGCCCTTTTGATTGATTGATGTTATTTCCTTTCTTAATAGAAAAAAGGGTGCTCTCAGTTAGACTTTGGAACAACTAAATTCTCATGCCTCTCCTCATTCTTTTTTTTGAAACTTACAAAGAGAGAATCCACAAACCAAAAGTAAAAAGTAAGATGTAGAAAAAATCAGACCAGTATAAGAACAGTAAAGTTGACAAATTCACTGTCCGATAAGACAAAAAGAGGTAGTAGGAAATATACAAATACCTATATTTTTCATAAAGTTTATTACTTTATCTTATTTTGTTGACCCTGAAAATGACATTTTTTCCTTCTATTTGTCCATGACAAGCAAATAAGAAAAATACTTATTATTATTTATTTTTTTGTGTGATTTTCCATTAATGTCCAAACAAAGGAAATAAATAAATATATTTTTTCAATTTCTTTATAATGTTTTTTTTTATTATATAAATGTCTTTTAAATTTTCTCATAGCAAAGCAGAGCAGATGTATGCTTTGTCCAAAGCAAAGTTGATGTATTTCATGCATAGAAATGTGATTCTGTATCTTTTTACTTTTCTGTCTTTGAGATTATTAGCGCTGGCCCACCTATTGTTGGGAGGTATAAAGATGAAATACAATTTTTATGTGAAAAATTCCTCTTGACTATGGTAAAAATCACGAAACTTTACATCCGACATAATCTCTTTTATATGATTATAAATAATCTCATACACCTTATGTTATAATACCCTACAAGTGGATAACCCGAACAATAAACAAAGACATGAGGAGACAAGACAAAACAACCAGTTATATGTTCCACACTAAAGCTAAACGATACCCAAGATCGAGAAAGAATGGAATGTAAATTGCTGCGCAAATAGATGAAAAGTTCCCTTCTTCCTTCTCTCATTTTTCTCTTTTCCGCCCTGAAATGTTTTAAATTGAACTCATGATTTCTGACCTAGAGAATACCTAAAGTGTCCTCTCTATTGAAGGCCATGCCCGCCTTGCCCCAACCCATTTTGGAAACCTTCTGCTCGAGTTTCTGTCATGTGAACATCTCGCCAAACCATTCTGGAAGGTCACTTGCTCAAGCAACAGGCCTTGCAAACCTCATTTCTCTGCCAAGGTTTTGCTCAAATGAAAATCATGTGGAGCACTCCGCCTAGGGTTCACTCGAGTGAACACTGCAGACTTCTCTGTCTGCCTTTTTCTCAATGCCGATAGAATCAAATGTGCAATATTTACAGACAATACACCAACTTTGTATCTATATTTTATTTGAGCAATGGATCAAACGAACATCAAATAACAGGCCATTGTCCTTTCACTGGATTGATCTACTCTAGTACCTATAGCTCTTTGGAGCTGGAGTTATTCTTTCTGAATATGGACTGAGGTTCCCAATTTTGAGTAGAGTTGATTTTACTGGCAGTAACTATTTTTTGGATCCTTTTTTTCCCCATTTTCTGAGTGCTTTTTATGTAAATTTTGTCTTCATATTTCTACCTATTATATATTACAGGAAAGATGAATCCCCAATCATCGACGAATGCGGCTGCTACACCTGTCAAAATCATTCAAAAGCATACCTAAATCACCTGCTAAATGTTCATGAAATGCTGGCTCAGATTCTGCTGGAGATGTAAGCATCTTTTTAGCTGTTGGTTCCTTTTCTTAGTATAACATAGCAAGGAAGAAAAAGTAAAACAAAAGAAATAATTTGAATGAAAAATCACTTTAAATATTAATATGTTAATTATATCCTAAATTGAGTTTCTTTTTGGTTTCAGACATAATACCCACCATTATTTGGGGTTCTTCCGAGCAATTAGAGAAGCAATAAAATCCGGTGAGTTTCTGAAATTTCATCGCGAGTTTGTCGAAAATAGGCGTGATCATCTTGCGGCTGCTGGAATCGCTTGAGCGTCGATGAATCACCCTTCTCTTATTGTTCGGTACGAGTGGCTGGAGTAAAGCCGTTACGTGACCTTACACACAAAAACCATATATTATGCATACCCGAGAACTAGAACCGCAGGCCTTCTCGATGCCTTCTGCCTCGGAAAAAAAGGGTAGTTCCGTTCAATTCAAGAGCTCCATATCTCACCGATGATGACCCTGGGGTGTCGTCTTTCTTCTACGATATCGGAAAATCCTGTCTTTGTTTCATGGGCTTGGACTAAACTCTGGGTGCATTTTATCTATCTCTGTAGTATGAGCTTTGGATGGAGGCCCTGACCAGGGAGGAAATCCACCCTTTGGTCACTCAAATTTTATTTAAATAAAAATTATGGATAACTTTATTGATAGTCAGTTTAGTTTTTTATTAAACTCACTAATTTTTTTTTAACTTTCTCAGATTTATTCATGAATTACTCTGATTGAACTATAATCATTTTAAACCCAATATCCAGTCCTTGGCATTGAACTTGCTCTTGGTATGAGTTAACTTAATTATCTGTAATTTTATAAAAATGTAAAAACAGTGGTATAATTAATTTTAAATTATTTTTTTATTATTAAAGAATA
>JAOVVI020015482.1:0-11173 GCA_028571085.2 Nepenthes alata | reverse complement strand
CTGGATAAAAAAAGTTCTTTTGGCTTTCCATTCTTCAGGACATTGAAGTCATGAAATGATGATGCAGCAATGCCTTCGCTGACTTCCTGAAGCAATTATTGCTATCATCAGACATAAATGTAATCAAATAAAAGGAGCAAATAATCATGGAGGAGAGAAATGTCATGAGAATAACTGATCCTCGATAGTCAATAGCATGTTCATATTTCCCAAAATGAGAGTGTGAGATCAAGTTCACTGCATAGTTGACACATTACTGTGCATTTCACATATTGCAACTATGGTATTTGAAGAAAACAATAGCTCCAACATGTTTATCTGAAAGATATAAACCTAAACAATGTCTAGAAAGTAATACCATATACGGTCAAGTGGACTACAGTTCATACAGGACCAGCATCCACCCAAAGAAAGATTGATATAGGAGATAATTTGTAACAAATAAGTGAACCCTTGTGAGCCATAGCAGCAATATCCTCCTGCCAACATTTAAATGGGACTACACCTATCATCTCCAATGGGAAAAACAAGACAAAGCTTCAGGAAGAATGCTCACAGAAGCAAAGCCAAAAGGTTTTTGGTTAAGATAGGTCTGTCTAATCAGATGGCTCACATTTGATGTCTACTCATAGTATAGTGCCATGTTGGCCTTTAAAATTTGTGAGGAGTCATGCTCTTATCATAGAACATACAGTTCTCTAGCTTAATTTATGGGATGCATCATGCATGTAATAAAAAAAAAGAGAGACGGGAGCTCAAAATTAGCATGAGATCAAAGAATGTTACCAGATACCACATCTAAGGTACATAATATGACTGAAAGCATAATATATGCAGCCATCAGGGGATTCCTTTATATTTAGAAATTACTGACACTGTTTTTCATGGATCTAGACATTGTGGAAGATTCAACATGAAAAAATTATCCTGATTAGTTAGTGTCTATAATGAATGCCATTGTGATGATTACCGTTAGAACTGATTCCCTTCATCAAAAAGTGATTACAGATAACATGATCCTAAGCAAAATGCAGGGAATAGCAATCGTGGAGTTAAAGTCACTCAGAAAAAATCTCTAAAAGTACATATCTTAGCAATTTTTTTCCCTCTTTTATGACCGATTGTTTTAGATCTTTCTTCAGCATGATGCCTTTGCAGCTTCCTTGTAATAATAATTCTCTTCTCTCCAAAAACAAGTCTTCTTTCACAGTAACATCACATACAGAAATAGGATATTAGATGACTTCAATGTGCTTTACAAACACCAAAAGATGCATCTGTCAATTGCAAATTTATAGGAACCACGAGAGAGAGCTTGTAACTACAACTGAGTTGACATGAGTAAAAAGTTCTAATGCACAGAAGGAAGAGAAGTTTCATACAATCTGGAATTAAGAACTATAATTTGAAATGCAGTTTAGCCTTAAAATAGTCTTTAGTCCTCAAGAAAGAAACATTTTACACAAGTAGCCAATCACTATTCAAATGTTAAAGATGATGTTAATCTCAATGCCATGCATCAAAACAGCTAATATGTATTGGTACCAAGAGATGCCAAAAACTTATCTGAATGTTTCTATATTTGTGACATAATGCAATGTATCTGCCCTGCCAATACATATCAGTCTTTTTTCTATTTATTCATTTACTTCATTTCTAAAAAGTCTAAACCCAAATGTTTTAAATATATTAAAATCCACTAATAAGCCTAAATCTATGTGTTTTACAAAGGTATAAAGCATGCATAAACCAATAAATTTTAGGTTTTTTTTAAAATAATTTATCAAATTTAATTTTGATAAAATTGATTAAAACTCTTAAAATATGTAAAAATATAATAAAAGATAGTCAAATTTTATAATATATTAGTTTTGATGTGGACATGAGGACAAAAAATTTTGAAACCGTGACATCTAATATCACTATGTATTAGCCAATACAGTCATGAGCAATCCAGATATTTTAATCCATGCCCAACGCACAGCCATCTAGCATTCCAGTAAACAAAAACTACTTGCATGTGCACTTGCATGCCAAAAGGAGTTATGATTAATACTACTTGAGAAATTACTGCATAGCATTGATTCACTAGATTTCCTCTGGTATTTAAAGACAAAATCTCCACTTCATACAATAACGGGCCACCACAAACAATAAGAAAAATAAATAAATGCAGCGAAACAGATATAATAACTTCACAACTGGTTGAATAATCTGGTTAAAAACATTGCTCTAGACAACAACATCCACACTTACTTTTACACCAAGGAGCAATGGACTTCCACGCTTGCAAGCAATCAGCTCATTTGGATAATGTTGGCTTTTAAAGATAAGAGCATAAGCTCCTTCCAGGTGCCTCATAACCTCAAGTACAACTTGGCTAAATGTGACACCATGGTCTCCTGCACAAAAACCCATACTATATAATATATAATATATTTCACAAAGAGCCAACCTCTACCGCCGGCCAAAATAACATAACAAAGTCCAGGACTGTTCACCCACCAGAAGCAAAGACAAAATCCATCATGATAAAAGAGTGCTGTCATCGAGATTAGGCCACACGTCTTCCAGAATGGGAGAAAAAAAGCATAACAGAAATATATATATATATGCTACCTAAAATTTTGGAAATGAACTGAAAAATATCTAAAAGGACCAACACATACACCTACAATCAAATGCATCAATTCATATACTCTTTCCTTGAAGGCCCCGCGTCCATAATTGTGTATTAGGACAAATCTTCTAAGAAATGTTAAATGAGACACCAACCAATATCCAGTTATCATTTTTTTGGACTTAATGTAGCAACAATTTGCTACAATATTCACCAATAAAATCACAAAAAAAAAAGTAAATTAAAAGAGGAACAAACAGATGCAAATTGTGAAGCTTGAATTTAAATTCCAAATGCTATAAGCCACAATGCAGTAGTCAACATAACTGAACAATAGCGACCAAAAAATACCTTCCTCATTAGCTTTGTCAAAAACAAACTTGGCAAGTTTTGGAATCACTTCAGTGTCGGTCTCAGATTCAAAGGTGAATCCATGTCGAACTAGTGTTTCTTTCAATACCTACACACGCAAAAGAGAAGATGCAAATATTAGTTTAAAAAAATACAATCTGCTGGAATCAAGTTACCATATCTAAGACTATCATGTAACTTTTTATCCTAATATCTAACAACAATAAGCACTTGTAGAATCCTAAAAACTTCTAAGTTTCAAGTATGTATAAATTACTTGTTTCAGCCAATAGTATTACTGCAGTCAGAGGCACACTTCTTATTTCTGACTATTATCATACTCTCAGAATTTGAAGTCAATGTATTAGAAATACGAAAACTACAAGTAGAAATTTGAGTGCACCTGATAATTAGTAATAACTCCATTGTGGACTACCAGGAACTCATTTCCAGGATCAGAAGTCTGAGGATGACTATTCCTAGGAGCAGGCTCCCCATGAGTTGCCCATCGAGTATGTGCTATTCCAGCATGAGCACAAAAAGATTCCTCCAAATCTAAATCTGTAGCAGCAACATCTGCACAGGACACATTCAATCATCAGTCTAAAGAAAGCCAAAATTGCCCAAGAGAACCATGGAGGTGGAACAAAATCTAAAACAGAACACAAATGACACCGTAATCCACAGCAACATGACAAAACTGCAATAAAAATGTTCCTCACACAAGAAGAAAAGGCATCCCACGCACATAATCAGTGTGAATTGATTCTCAAGGCATTTGTGTGGTCAGATTGTTGGTTTGTTAATTATGCTATAATGGCTTGTAACAATTCTCCTCATTCTGTGTCAGCTAAATTGCACATTCTAGATTGCACATTGAAAGAAACTTCAATTATATCCAATCATCAAAAGCAGAAATGGTTAAGATGTATAAATGCAGAAAACACCATGCATACATTCTAAAACTAAAACACATTTACTGCAAAATCCCATATCAAACGCAAAATCGAATTCCCTAAATGGCGTCATATCATCTCCTTATCACAAATACAGATACTTAAGGTGTTCTTCTCTCATGCATTATATACGTTTCAAATGATTGACACAATCATCCTTCAGGAACTATAGCTCCAAGTAATAACCCATATGTAAATACAAGTCAGGAGAACGCCAAATTAGGCATTGAGTAACTCCATAGGATTATTTTGCAGACATTCTGGCGCATTTGAAACACCAATCTTAATGGTCCAATTAAAGGTGTCAGTATAGATATTATTAATGTGTAATTAGTATACCTTTTTATTTAACACTCCCCCCCCCTCCCCTCCAAAAAAAAAAGTAGTCTTTCCTGTCAAAAATGCAATCTAAGGAAAACTATTGTAGAAATATACAATCGCCTCTCCAATTAATGAGGTAAAGGACTGTAATCGTGACACTCATTAGCTTTACACATGATCAAAGATATTGAAACCACCCCCCCCCAAAAAAAAAATAAAAGGAAAAAAGGACAAAAAAACAAAAACAAAATTTACCATGTTCCGGTAATCGGAGTACTGGATGAAGAAGTAAATCACTACAGGTTTTCATCTACCTAATCCTATAAATCTTATTAGAGAATTCCACCAATCATCTACAATCCAGCATAACTAAGCCAGCAAAAATTAAGAACTGAAAAAGAAAGAGTAAATTTACTTTCATAGACGGACTTGACGAGAGATTCAATTCTGCCCTCCTGACGGAAAACGAGGGGTGGGACACGGAGAGACAAAGGGGAGTTTGGATCTCTTGAAAGGGAAGCAGACAGAGAAGAATCAATTGAAATTCCTGCGGAATCATAGCCCCTGTACTCCAAACGCCTTAACCCATTAAACAGAACTTCGAGAATGTACCGCCGCTCTCGGTTAACGTTGTAGTTTAAATAACCAAAGATCCCACACATTTTCCCTCTCTTTCTCCTTCACTCTGCGCGTCGTCTTCCGGACTTTTTGCGATCGGTTTCGGTGGCCGGAGATACGAGAATGTCAGATTTCTCGCGCATCTGTTAAAAGATGTGAGAGGAAAACAAAGGGCAAATAAGACCGGAGAGAAGAAACCAAGAAACGGGAAGAAGCGTGGAACGGAGAAGAAAGGTGGCTTGACCAGTTTTAATTTTTAATTTCACGTGTTTTTTTTTTTTTAATATATAGAAATCTTCTTACGCTGAGAAGTTTCTTCAGTCGACATTTCACAGTCAAACGGCGGAGTGGCCCGATTGTGATTATGTAGTGATTGGAGGGTAATGCTGAAGGGAGACAAAGGAACTTGCTCCCACTCCCTCGGAAGTTTAGAGATTTCGCGGCCGCGGACCCTTCCGCTCATCTAATCGAAGGCCCGAACTCGTCGACAGGACCGTGCAGCTCGCCATTACCGCATCAGGAAGAAGGTCCCCTTGGGCAGTCGATGAGCCCACCAGACCCAAAACTGATTTTACTAACCAAGGGCTCCCACTCCCTCGGAAGTTTAGAGATTTCGCAGCCGCAGGCCCTTCCGCTCATCGAATCGAAGGCCCGAACTCGTCGACAGGACCGTGCAGCTCGCCATTCCCGCATCAGGAAGAAGGTCCCCTTGGGCAGTCGATGAGCCCACCAGACCCAAAACTGATTTTACTAACCAAGGGGAGAAGCAAGTTCCTTTGTCTCCCTTCACCATTACCCTCCAATCACTACAGAATCACAATCGGGCCACTCCGCCGTTTGACTGTGAAATGTCGACTGAAGAAACTTCCCAGCGTAAAAAGATTTCTATATATTAAAAAAAAAGCACATGAAATTAATAATTAAAACGTCTCAGGAAAAAAAAGAAGTCTGCCTCGTCTATCCACCTTTCTTTTCCGTTCTACACTTCTTCCCGTTTCTTGGTTTCTTTTCTCCAATTTTATTTGCCTTTTATTTTCCTCTCACTTTTTTTAATAGATGGGCGATAAATCTGACATTCTCGTATCTGTAGCCACCGAAACCAATTGCAAAATATCTTGAAGACGACGCACAGAGTGAAGGAAAAAGAGAAGAAAAATGTGTGGGATCTTTACTTATTTAAGGTGTTTGGAGTACATGGGCTATGATTTCGCAGGAATTTTAATGGATTCTTCTTTGTCTGCTTCCTTTTCCAGAGATACAAACTCCCCTTTGTCTTTCCGTGTCCCATTCGGGTTAAGGATCTCCTGGGCAGTCGGATGAAACCGACAGCCCAGATTTGCCTTTTTTTTTTTAATTTTTATAAAATCTAGGAATGACGATTCAGGATCATTCGTTAATCAACGGCCTAGATTTTTAAAAAAAATTTAAACTTAAGCTGTCAATTTTAAATCTAATAATCCAACAGTCCATATTTGACATAATTTAGGCCGTCAGATTTGGGACATAAGGATTGTCAAGATTTAACTTTAAAATAAAAAAATAATAAAAATATCAATCATTGAATTTAAGACACGCGGACGGTAGATATGTTGATTCCAAATTTTTGAAAACAACCCCCGATTCTCGTGATTTGGGAGCTCCTTTGCGGGAGGGGTGAAGGATCGTCCGTCGCCAAATCAGGGCCATCCGATCATGATCGAACAATCTACACGTTTTAAACACATAATATAACGTGGGACGTCCGATTTTAAATTTGATCGGACGGTCCACGGAGTTTAACCTGTATTATAATCTCAGCCATCCGATTTTAAATTTAAACATATGGCTGAGATTAAATATCAAGATATAATGTCGTCACCGTCCAATTTTAAATTTAACCGGACGATTTCGATTAAATCTAACTGTATAAAATCTCAGCCGTCTGTTTTGATTAATCTAACGGCTAAAAATTTCATATACAGTAACCCTAATTTAAACCTCGAATTTTCGTCTAACCGTCATTTTCATTTTCTTCCTCCTCCCCTCTGCTCTCCGCTCCATCTTCAATCTGTTCTCCAGTAACCCTAATCTCCATGCTTGAGAGAGAGCAAGGGATGACGATAGAAAACCATGGCCGAAGATAAGGTTCACTGCACTGCTGGTCTTCTCTCATCAAGTGTTGGAGCCATGGCCGAAGCTTCCGGAATATTCTACGGCATGCTAATCCCTCGCTTCTCCGAAACCCTTCAGATTCTCTCTCCTCCTCAAAATGAAGCTATCGAACTCTGTAAGTCCTCCCATGTAGAACTTAATATGAAGCTTCAGCCTATGCTAAATTATTTTTACTTTGTTTTTAAATAATGGTCACTTGTTTCTTTGGCATATAAAATCAATTAGTGGAATTAATTTACTGAATGTAACTGTTCCTTGAATGCTTGTGAATCATGGCTGACCCTGTGCACATAGTTGAAAAATCAGCCATCCTTGATTATCTTGTTCACTACTTTTTGCAGTGGTAGCTAGTCACAATCTGGATGATTTTCACAATTGCTGATGACAGATTGAAGGTTTACACATTCAAATATTGAATAGGCTTGAAATTTGCTATAAATAGGCATCTTGGGCTCTTTTTTTTTGAAGTCCAAATTTCAAGGCTATTGGCATGCTCGAAAATGAAATCAACAATATCTCTGTACAAGACTGTTGAAATTTCAATTAAGCAACTGATGCTCTTTGTTTTTAGATATTGCATCTGCTTTTAAATCTTTTTCACTTTATGATTTATGTGCTGCTGCTTTTTCTATTCCATTAAGATTTAAGTGGATTAGTGGTTGAGTAGAGAGAGAATCTCTCCCTTCTCTCTTGTTTTTTTTTTCAAATTTCAAATTTGAAATGCGCTGCGGTTCTCGGTGGTTTCTCGCCGTCGGCAGCAAGTTTAGCCCACTGAGGCCCTCGATTGCTCTCTCTGGGTCGCTCCCTTCTTCTTCCCGGCTCAACCTCTTTGGTAGTGCACTCAGGTGCTTCTCGCGCTGAGGGTTTGATGTGATAAGCTCTCCCATTCTCTCTTGTTCAAACTGTTCGACGAAGGTTCTCGGTCGTTTTCGTTAGCACCGGCACGACCGGCTCCCTGTGGGCCTTGGTTGTTTCCGTCACTCTCGGTCCCTCTTTCCTTCTCCTCGTCTCGTGTTCTTGTGGCTCTGCGGATGAGATGGACCATCCCTCTGGTTCATTCCCCCCTTTGCAGAGAACGTCCCCGGTGAGGTCCCCTATCCTAGATGCTTCTTTCTTTGAAAGCGCAAAGAGATTGGATCTTGGTTTTGGGATTCCGTCGGTGAATACAGCGCCTTCCCCTGTGCTGTCAGGGGATGGAGTAGATGGGCTTCGCACTGCGACGTTGAAGGCAGGTAAATCTCTCCCTCCTTCGTCAGGTGCTGAGAATGCTTCCTCCTATCCGATTGCTCTCAATTGTGGGTCAGTGTATGTTCCTGGGCAGATGCAATTTTTCCATCCCGTACGTATTGATAGAGACACGACATTCATTGTCCCTCCCCTTGATTTTTTTTCTCAACGGGAGTTGGTTTGGGGATTCACTCTCGTTGGGTATTTCTATGGAATGCCCCTTAATTTCCATACTGTTAATCATATTGCCCGAAAAATATGGGCTAGATTTGGGGTCAGCCATGTTGCAGAGCAGGGGGCTTTTTTTATTTATTTCGGTTTGCTTCCCGTGAAATGATGGACTCATGTTTGTCTACTGGCCCTTGGGCCTTTGCTGGAAGGCCTCTCTTCCTCAAACAGTGGGTCCTTGGTGTGCCGATAAGTAGGGAGGATTATAAGTCTTTCCCCATTTGGATCCATCTTCACAATGTCCCCCTTGACTTCTGGACCCCCCTTGGCTTAAGTTAGATTGCCAGCGCTGTGGAGAAGCCTCTGCAGGTCGACTCCCTTACGGCTAAGATGGAAAGGCTCAAGTTTGCGAGGGTTTGTGTTGAAGTGAATTCTGAGTCAGTAATGCCTTCCAAAATCAGGCTAGACTCTTGGGGCAACCTTCTTTGGAGTGGCCAGCTCTTGTGGAGGTTGGATATAGTTGGAAGCAAGTCTGGTGTGGTGGCTTCCATCTTCTAGGCCATAATAGATCCCAGTGCGGCTCCAAGCTTTCTTTGCCTGACTCTGCTCCCTCAGTGCCAAAGTCGTACCAGTTTGATGGGGGTGCCGGTTGTTGGTGAAAATGTGCCGGTTAAGGCTTGTCATTTGGAGGCAGTGTGTAGTGCTCAGTTGGCTGGTGCTCACCAATTGTTACTCTCTGATAAGAATATCCCTGATGGGACTTCTTTGAGCTCAAGTGAACTGAGGGTTTCTCCCCGATCTCTGGATGTTGGAGAGGCTTAGATGGCTGATGCCACCAGGGACTTGACCTCTTCAGATAAGCTGGAGATAAACCTCACTGCCGCAAAATCTTTGGTGCTTCCTGGCCTGCCTGTGGCAGATCTGCCCCAAAGTTTTGATTACATATGCCCTGCAGCCTCCTGGCTGTCCTTTTCCTGGGATTCGATCTCCTCAGAGGCTATTGACCAGCAGCTGCTGAACCCTCCTTCTGCAGTCTCTAATTCAGCCCTGCTCTCCCCAGCAAGAATGAATGCAGTTCCTGAAAATTTGGCTCTTCTTGCCCGGACTGTGGAATGACTCCAGGATGCAGCAGATGGTGCAGGCTCATTTGCGGCTTGTATGATGCGTGGACTTCAAACCAATGGAGTAGAGGTGCCTTGCTCAGGTGATCTCGCTCTTCATTCTGAGGATCTAAGTTCCTGCCCAAGTATGGGCAAGTCGAAGCGTAATCTGGAAGTGATTCGTAAGTAGTTGAATGCCTCTCGTGCCTGTGACATGGAGGACTATTCTATCTCCTTGGCCGAGCAGGTCAGTTCTCAAAAACAATCCAAGTCCCGGAGGCACCGAAAATCCACTCCAAAGCATTAATTTGGTTGGTGGAATTTTGGTGACTGTTTCTGCTGACATTTTCAGTGCCAGTTGTATGGTTATTTGTGTTTTCCTTAGTATGCTGCAGGTTGGAAGTACTAAAGTAATATTGGGTAAAAAGGTGTGTTGTGGGATGTAGATTTTTTTGGTGTAGGAAATTTGCCGGTTTGGTTGGTCTGGCCAGTATGTTGCTGCTGATTTGATGTTGTGGATTGAAGCACTTTGCAGTGAGTTGATGTTGCTACATTGTTTGATGGCTTTTTTTCGGGATGTATGCTGTGGGATAAGCTAGTTTTGACTGAGGTAGTTTATGGTTGATGAGGTAGTTTGTCCGAGTTATTGTTTGATATGGGACATGATGCCTTCTGACCGACATGCATGTGGCCGAGGTGCTACAGATTCGTCCGAGGTTTTAGTTTTGATGTCCTGCGTAGTGTGCGGATTTGTATTCGCTTCTTGGGACCGAGGTGGCTATTTTGTCCGAGATACTGCTATTGCGTTGTTTGTTGGCTTTTTTACCAAGATGTATGCTTTGGGACAAGCTGCTTTGACGGAGGTACTTTATGGCCGAGGAGCTAGTTTTGTCCGAGGTACTGCTGTAGTTTTGGTTGGGTGTACTTGGCGTGATGTTTGCTATGGAACATGATGCCTTCTAACCGACGTGCCAATGGTCGAGGTGCTGTAGATAAGACCGCGGTTTTTATTTGCTGTCCTGCATTGTTTTCATCCGAGGTGCAAACCGCCTTTGGAATTGATCTTTTGAAGCTTGATGGTTTGGTGCTGTTGGACTTTCCAAAAAAAAGGGGTTTGGAGCTTTTGGATGGTAGGCATTTTAAAATGCCGGTATGCATCTTGCCGGCTTTGAATGCAGATTGCATATTTCTGAGGGTTGGTGATGTGGGGGCTATGTCTATGGTTCCCAGTTTGGTTCTGAGTAACTTAACCGGTTGTGTTGAAGGCAAGTGGCCGGTTTCGATGATGGTCTTTTGGCCGATTTTTTTTCTCCTTTTGTACTTTATTTTGGTATCATGATATGTTTCGTGGTGGTGCTCGGGGAACGTCCTTGCGTCTATATTCTATCTCTAAGTCGGCAAAACACTTGGAGTTAGAATTTAGTTTTGTACTTTCTTTTATTTTAATTCAATTTTACTCACTTACCAAAAAAAAAATTTAAGTGAATTTCCATTATATAATTGATCACCTTCTTTGGCTTGGAAAAAAAGAGCACAATCACTGTGTTTGGAACTAAATGAGAAGTATTGTAGAATTATTCTTTCCTATTTTCAGTATTGATGAAAATAAATATGCCATTACCCATTTCATAGACTAATGAGATTTCAGCTATCTCATGGTC
>JAOVVI020015480.1:658-11174 GCA_028571085.2 Nepenthes alata | reverse complement strand
ATTCATCATGTTATACTCCCACTTTCCAAGCAAAGGGTACAAAAATCTTAAAGGTTTTTAATACTCAACATTAACTTGTTAGCATATTATACACCTTATCATATAAGTTGAGATCTCCCATCTAATATTCCTTCACCAAAATGGCTTTTTCATATTCTAATACATCTTTGATTACTTCAAGATGAATGGTATACATCATTGTAAATGCCTCATTTAAAATCTCTTCTTTCATATCCTCAATATTGGGCACACAAATTTTATCTTGAAATCGAAGGACTCCATTCACCTGTACATTAAAATTTTCTCCTCCTTCCTACTCAAATCCCTAGCAATCTCCATAATATACAAGTTATTCATTTGATATTCTTTGATCTTTTACATAATCACTAGTTGAGTTAGAAAATATGACAAAATTATTACCAAATCTTGGGAGTACAACTGAATATTGTAACTTCTCGTCCCATCTAGTATCTCTCATTCCGTAACAATCAAGTGAGCCACCATACTCAAATATTTTCAACTCAATGCATTAGCAATTACATTGACCTTTCGTGACTAATACTGGATTCTGTAATCATAGCCTTTCAATAAATCCATCATTAACATTGCCATGTGTTCAACTCTTTCTGCAAGGATATATATTTTAAGTATTTAATTGAAATAAATAATAAACTTCTCCCTATACAAATAATGTCTCTAAATCTTCTAAGCAAATATTATTGCTACAAAATTTAAATCATAGGTAGGATAATTTTGTTTGTGGGTTTTGCTTTGCCTAGACTTGTAAGTAACTACTCAACCATGCTAAGTCAAAATACAACCCAAATCTTTTTTTGAAGTATCACAATATAGCACAAAACCTTATGAGCCATCCAAATATACCTAAGACTTGTCGAGAAGCCCACCATTTATCAGCCTCTTCTTTAAGCTTGTAAGTTGAAGACATGACTTTATCTTCCCTAAGGTAGTTTATAACCTCAAATACTTTCTCTACTCAATGGATTTTGCTCTCCAATTTGATAGGATTAGACTCCCACAAAACTCTAGGACACACTTATTAGTGAAGTGGTCATGGGGCAACATACTAAGCCCTTAATCAACAATCTTCTATCAGCTAAGTCCTCCTCCTGATGCCAAATTATCCTATCCATAATATTGCTCATTCAGTCTATCATAGCCAAATAGTTGTCTTTCTAACACGAACTTGATCCTCTGACCCTAGATCTTATGTTTTCTGCCATATCAATACCTATTATGTAACATTTTTTAAATATTAGTTCCTCAAAATCAAATAAGATACTTTTTTTTCGACTCTATGTCTGATACCATTTTGTCATGTTTCAAAATTGAACTATATATATATATATATATTCTTTTATATCTAAAATTTATAAAATCTGATAAAAAAACTCAAATTTGGGTTTGATGTGAATAAACCAAACTCTAAATTAGCGAGAGTCCACAAAGATAATTGGCAAATGATTTGACCAAATTAACTCTATCCAATCTTTAAAATATATAATAAAAATGTAATTAAAAGTCAAATAAATTCGTAGGAAAAAAGTGTCAAATAAATGCCTAACAATCACAATATCAGATCATAAAAAAACCAACCCATGTGATAATTCTAAAATATCAACATACTACAATAATTAAACATATAACAAATTTCTAATATAAATCCAAATATAACCAAATACATACTGAATACAAAATCTTATTATGAATATACAATAACCAGTATGTCCAAATATCTTTTGTCTGAATCTTATAAGTTTTTAAGCCCTCTAATACGAAGTGTTTATAAATATGACAAATTATAAGTTTAAAACTCAATAAGTACCAAAATATATATATAATAAAATATACAAGCTCGTAGATCAAAAAAAAGAAGTGTAAATAATAAAACATGTGCAAAAATCCAACATAGGTCAAAAATCTAAAAAAGGTTAATATCCAAATGTGTCAAATATCTAATTACAAATATCCAAATATAATATTGTACATATAATTTGTAATCTATATACGAATATTAAATAGTCTAAATGTATTAAATCGTCTAAAAGCTTGAATATATAAATTCCAAAAATTCTTCCAAAGATGAATGTATAAAAATTAAATAAACTTGAATATCAATCAAATCATACAAATTTTAAAGGTTAAATATCTCAAACATCAAATTAGATATAGGTGTAAATCTCAAAAAATACAAAATATGCTAAAATTTGGGAGCCAATGACAAAAAAAAACTAATTCTGAGAAATGGTTGCTTGTCCTTTTGGTAATCTTAGGCTAAATTATTACTATTTAGACTTATAGATAAATTATTTATAAATTTTTTCTATAAATAGAGTCAAATCACACTTTCTTTTATTACTTGTGGATAATAGATTTAGCCCTCAAGTAAGTCAAAATATACTAAAATATCGAAATATATTATTTTATTTAATTTTTTTTATAATGATTCCTAAAAATATCAAATTAAGGGATTTTGTAATAAATACATAAAATTTTTCTTCTTTATAGAAAAGATATAAAATTTCCCTCCAAATAAATTCAAATATAAAATTTTTTACCCTATAAAAAGTTTAAATATTAAAATAAATAATAAAATAAAATTTTTTTTAAATACATGTATGGACTATTACATATAATGCCTAAATATAAAATGTTATGACCTTTTCTTTGCAAGTATTTCCATTTATCAATATATTATCTGAAAATATGTACTTATTTGGTAAAAATAAACAAATTTTTAAATCTCTCGTTAAAACCAAACAAATCTTCCAAACTTTCAGTATAGATTACATGCATGTAATAATACTCAAAGTAGGGAGTTAAAAAATAGTATATATGTTTATTAAAATATAAAATGCAAACAAAACTCAAAGAAATCTAAAATAAAAAAAGATCTAATTTAAAAATACTTGTCATAACTCTTTAATTTAACTAATTTGACAAAATAAAGCCTCTAAATCTACTTTCTTATTTTTCTCTCTCTTCTTTCCTTTTTCATTCTCTCTCATTTTCTCTTATTTCCCAAGCATTGACAGAAATAGTGTATGTACTATTTTTTATAAATAAATCGGTATATGAACACTGCTTAAACTCTCATGTGCACACAAACACTACATCTAGCATAGCTCATGCACCAACAATCGGTGAAAACTGCGTACGACCACTATAAGGCATGCCTCAAATATCACACAATTTACCGGGAACATACACAAGCATCCTAAATGCACTCCTTGGACACACAAATTCTGCTGAAATACGTCTAAGTGTCTATTTGGCACCAAATATGATTCTAAAATTAACTTTTTTTTACATTTTAATTGTATAATTATTTTTAATTTGACCCAAAATAAATTGATAATATCATAATTTATAATTAAAAATCTTACATTACAGATATAGTCTCAATAATAAATATTTGGCCAATCCTTAGAAAAGAAATAATTATAAATAAAAAAAATTATCCCACTCTCACTTATAAAACTAGTAAACTCTAGAATTATCTCTACTTGGTATCCAACAACAATCAAATGAACTTTAGCTAGCACAATGATATCTATTTATTCTGGAATCATAAAAATAAAAGAGTAAAATATCTAAAAAATAAATAAAATTAATAATGTCAAAATATAATTATCTTAAATTATAATATCAAATGTATAAAAATTAGTAACAACATTCAATAAACTAACAACTATTCAAGATTTAACAATACGTTATAATCACAATCCAAGAGCTAAAGGGACAATTGGATATCAGGAATATAATAAAGATTCTGCTGAATTTAAATATTATCTCAATATGAGGTTATCGCTGTACAAAATAAAAATTTTTTTATTAATATTATTTTATCATAGTGAGTCAAAGGCCATATATTTACTATTTCAATGGTTCGTATTAGTCTAATAAGATTTTTGATATCTATAACATCCTCACTACTCCTATAGTCATTCTAAGGACTATACCTATAGTATACTCATACCACTAGTAATGTCCTTCTATTATGATATCTTAAATACTACTCTTTATAATTGCCATAAGGATATAGGTGTCCCTCATCAAGATTAATGAACTTAACCTCCGGATTAAAATAGATATAAAAAAGGTATTAACTACCCAATGCCTCATATATTCTCATTCGTTCAGATAACTTAATGTCTTCACACACACTATCTTACTTATCCATGAAATATCAATAAAATATACGCACTCAATCTAAACAATTTACTAGATCCCTAAACAATTCAACCCTAAATAGTTTACTAGATCCCTACATAGTAATCTAGGTTAAATCACTTAATATACTAAATATGTAAGTCTCGTAGAATTTATGTCATAACACCAAGCTCTACCAACTATCTTACCATATACAAAAAATCAAAATTAAAATAATATAAATGATAACAATACTTCACAACTACCCATTTAATCACGTAATGTCCTTCAGTGGCCATGAACGACCTTGGAGTCCATCATTTCATCCGGTTCATGGATGTTACCCACTTTTTCCATGCAGTTCAAATTCAAATTCTCATTATTTAACTTCGCATAAATATTTCTTATTACCCATAAGCATTGTATTTCATTCTTCTAACTTACGTAGAATGACAACATTTTAGCATAGTTCAAGAAATTTAACATATTTAAGATGACCCTAAGCATTCAAAATTGGTAACAAACACGGCATTTGATTCTCTGTATTGAGAGTTTGGGTCACTCTCGTATAGAAAATATTGTTTCGTTCACTACACACTTGACAATGTGGCCTAGTATGGAAGAAAGGCCAGAGTGAACATTTCCGGAGTGAAATTTGCTTCTCAAGGTTGAGGATTTTAACTGAAGGTCGAGAACTCTGATTGAAGGTTGAGAACTTTAAATAATGGCCGAAAACACTAACTGATGACCAAGGACATTGACCAAAAGTCGAGGATATTAGCTAAAAGTCGACGACTTTGAACAACCTCCATGGACATCTTGTCTAGAAAAGTTAGTCATCTGTAAAGTCTGCGCAGACAATTTTTCAGAAAAGAAAGTTGACTTTTTATAGTTGGTAGTCGATTTTGTAGAATATGTCAACTGCTCTCGGCAGGAAGGTATTTTCAGAGTTTGTGGCAAGTTCAAAAGTGCATGTAACAACTTTACAGAGTAGGTAGGTTCTCGATACATGTATATATATATATATGTTGAGCGCAAGACGGGTAGATAGTGTAGAAGAGAAGAAAGAATGAGTTGTGCTTTACTCTTATTATCTATTTTTCAAGGGTTTGTGTAACCAAGATTTTTGTAACAAAAATTCATATAGTAAAATTTTTGTGGACTAAATATTTTGTAATTTTTTTTCTCTTATTCAGAAAAAAATTTTTACATAAAAATATTGTGTCTCTTAATTCTATTCCTCCCTGTTGTGTGCATAAGCGTTCACCATAATTATTATCTCAATTTCATTGACCGACTGACATCCTTTTTTAACACTCTGTTCTTGCTTTTTCTTTTGATTCTAACGTAATTAAAGAAAATTCTAACTTATGTAAGGATTTTGTATCATGAATCTACTAATTATCATGCCACCATTAATTATGAGACCCTCAAAATTTTGATTCCTTGCCACCTGAGTCGAACGCTTTATTTTTACCCAAATAATGTCTTCACTAATATACAATCTAATTCCTACAAATCATGGCATGCAAGCGTACAAATTAATATCAACAGGAAGAAATACGGGTAATAAGAGAATGGAAGGATTTACTTGCATTAATTTCTTATTTTTTTCTCAGCAATGGTAGCAATGGAGGCATGGGTCTCTGGCTTCATGCATAGTCGGCTGCCCTCCTCTCAACTGTATACCATATATAATGAGAAGGGATTGAGTTTAGGGATTATTTGTTTCCAATCTTGCGCCGATTTTTCCCTTTCACCGGCCACAAATGTCAATCCTTCCCCTCTCGTTCTTCATTCTTATTATTTTTTTACTCATACCATAATGATGATGATGATAATGATGTTTATTATTATTATTATTATTGTTATTACTATTATTATTATGCTTTTAGATGAGAGATTTTATTGCCACAGGCTTGCCAAGACAGCAAGTGTCATTTGGCAATCCTTTTCTTTTATATATATATATATATATATTATTTTGAAATGATTTGTTTTGTATGTTAGGTAAGGCTTAACTTACTAGTCTAATAGATGGGGTCAATGATGTATAATCAAACCAAAATCTTATTTAGAGTGACAGTCACCCAAAGTGAGATATATGCACAATGTGATCCAATACACAACAAACAACAAAATCAAAAGGCCTAAATCTTACTCCAAAGTTATCGCCTCAAATACCTAAATCAGTATAAGCTCAAAATATAGTAAGGAAATAAAAAAAAATTATTAAAAACCTTAAACTTTGCCATGAAACTTCGTGTTTTATGCGGATTATGTCATGAGGGGCCGAGTATTCTGATGATTTCAGCAAAAGTTATGTGGTCTTTCTAAAAGATGGGTCCCGAGCATCGTAAATGTTAAATGTTGTTCGGTCTTCGGCAAGTTGAGGCATTAGTGCTCCACCTTGCATAATCTCATCTTATGGCGGTGTGGATAGCAACTTGCTTTTAAAGTAGCGGAGGTCTCTTCGGCTATTAATGCACTCATTGTCAAAGGCTTGAGATGACTTTATCCCTATGAGCTGAGGAATTCAGCCTTTAATTCTTACAAGGTTGATAGAGTTTTGTGGCATTCCAGATCAAGTCTATGACAGTCGTCCAAATTTGATGACGTTAAAATCCATACGTCTCCAATCATCACTATATCATAATCATAGATGATAGAATATAACTTCTATGACCTAGAAATCCTCATCTATCAGAAAACAATATAGCCCTAAAAATACAAATAAAACAAAATAAAACATATAATAGATATATTTTATAAAATAATATCCTCACTAATTATAGTATAAAATAAATTATTTTCTTATTAATGTTTGGGTAAATCACTCTATTGTGGGTGATTCAACAAACTAGTTTGTCGTCGGAGTGATTCAACATTCAACAAACGAGTGTTTACCGGCTGAAAGGCAAAGACGGTCAATGGAGATTGACCGGCGGACGACCAGTTGAATCCGGTCAGCAGGAGGTTGACCGTCTGAGGATTACAGGAGTGCTGCTGGATGGCGGACGGGTGGCAAAGACGGTCAATAGGAAGGTTGACCGGATGATTATAAAGGACGGTCAATAGGAGGTTGATCGGATTCGGTCAACGGAAGGTTAATCGGCTAAGACGGAAAATGAAGAATTTACCAGTTGGTATTACTGGTATGTAATTAACTAAGAAATATCGGAAGACTCTTGTGATATCCAATGGGCACAGGCTGCCAATGGACTTGACTGTAGCAACAACTGAGGACGTCGTGGACAGTTGGCAACAAGTTGCTGGACAGCAGAGCAGGTGACAGACCTACTGCACGTGCGCCTTCTGTACAGGCGACAGGTTGCAGAGTTGGTGGATAAAGCTGTTGGCAGGTTACAAAGTAGGTGACAGGCATTTGACTACACTCAACCCACCTATTGGTTGAAGGTCTCCGGGTAGACCATCATATATACGCATGCTGGGCATGCAGGAGGGTGAGAGAGTGAGAGAACATCTGAGCACGGTAGAGTGCAAGGAGGTAAGATCCATGGTGGAAGGAAAAGAGAGGAGTGCACCACCGGTGAGAGAGACATTCTTGGGTGTGTAGCGGATACTTCATCTTGGAGATTTGTAACCTATTTCACATAGTGAATTTACTGTAAACTTTACTCCCGTGATTTATTTCTTGATTCATAAGGGTTTCCAAGTAAAACGTGTGTGTGATTGTTCTTCATATTTTTCTTCACTGTGTATCATTCTGTTCGATCGACCTCCTGCCCCCAACAATTAACTAGGCTCTCAAATCTCAAAGGTCCCTAGTTCATCTAGCTATACAATCACCATCATCTAACTTGTTACTTTCGAAGAAAAACAAATAGTAGATGTGAGCTAAAAGTCTAAAAAAAACTCCAACCAATGTCATTAATAGTGAAAATATCAAACTATCCGTAGAACTCATTTGTCAAAATAAGCTTCAATAATATGCAACATATAAAAAATAATAGCCAATCCTGGATAATTAATAATTAACATCAATAATAAAAAAACTCAATAACAGTGTAAATGAGAAAAAAACCACAATGCCAACTATGTAACAATCCCCAAGGATATCTATGGGGTTCCAACGAACTTGAATCATTGTTCTAGAGTCTCAAAATATTCATGATACTAAGATCATCTCTTTAATTTTTGAGAAATTTAACTTAACATAAGGTCATAATTATATATGATATTAAAAATCCATATAGATTTTATTTTGCCCAAAAGTAATGTATTTATACTACAAATAGTTAGATAAGTAACACGAAATTACATAACATCTAATGGTATTTTCACTACCTTTATAGTCCTTTCAGATATCGTACTCGTAGTATATTAATTCAATTTATGATATCCATTGCCAACAATATCTCTAATATTATCTCATATAATAGTTACAAGTCTAGAAGATTTTCACCTTAAAATTTAATCAACCTCTTCCATTAGATATTAAATAAGTACCAAAAAAGTATAGAATATATTGAGGTTCCATGAACTCCCAATCATCTAGATACAATAGTGATTTGATATGCTTTTCTTTACATAGCAATACTATGTGTTCCACATTGTCACCTATTACTAATGTCGCAAAATTTTTTATCTATCGAGTTTAGTCTTAGGATATTCCCTTTTACTCATCCTTAATTAATCTTGTATAGTAATAATCCACTAATTAGATAAAAATCTCTTAGTTCTGGCCATATAACACAATTACTAGAGAATGACCAAGCTTTCGCTCCCAACTACTTATTTTTCTAAATCAAACAATGAAAATACTGTAATCAATCCTAAGGGTGTGATCATCATATCATGACATACTATAACAAATCTCTATTATTTTCTCGGCATATCAAATTATCATGCATTATATAAATAATATAGAAACAATTAAACATAGTAAATAATCAACAAATCAAACATACTTTTTGAAAATCATTCAACTGGATACATGCCCTACTTAAGAAGAAGAAGAAAACATTCTTTTCTCTTATCTTATAATATCAATTCAATGTAGGTTTTGAATTAAAAAGATCATATAATCAACCCTCTAACGCTATTCAACTAACCCAGCCACTAGGGTTTTTGACATAATATTTCCTTATTATTTGATTTCCATTATCATTATCTAAAGAAATTATAAAGTTACAAAATACTTATTCAACCATTCTGAATATTGTACACTAAATTCTAAATCTAAAGATTATATAATCATGCTACAAAAACCGAAACAAGACACTAGAATGAAACATTTGAGATACCAAATTTCAACAAGCATTATGAATTATCATTTTAGATTATAGTTGGCTAATGAAAATATACTCATTGACCGAAACATATGAGAATGTAGAGCATTAATTTCCATAACAAAATAAAAGTTTTCTTGATAGAAAATTGAGAATAGAATATAAAAGATCACAAGTTTATTTGCCCTAAAAGTCAAATATTTTTGACTTCCATATTCATTTTCTCCTTTTTGATCACCTTTGTCCTTAGACTCATGGCAGCCTTTCTCCCTCTAGAAGTCTAAGAACACCAAACAAAGAATGTTGGGCTTCAAAGGGTTCAATTTATAGAAACAAGTGGTGGTTCCTAATTGATTATTCCTCTTCTTGGAATTAGAAATTCAAGATAGAAGTTGTTTAAGACTCCCTTCCCTCATGGCAGCCGAAACACTCCCTTATTTTAGGTGCTAACTACATACTTTTATTTGACTAGGAAGGATTTAATTAACTACCTAGTTAGTTGATAAAACTTTATACTTTTACTTACTAATATTTGAGTAACCTTGTGCATTTTACCCCTCCAATCTAGCCACTCTTCCTTCAAAATTTTCAACCTAATTTCTCCTAGAAACTAAGATTTTTAGTAGTTAGCTTCCTTTTCTTAGATCCCTCATTATCTCATTTAAATTAGAAAATGTCTTAATCTAATATCCTTATCAACAACCAAGTAACATTCTTTTCTGCCATGTGTTTGAGTCTCCGTTGAAAGCAGCTAACTAATTAACAAGATTTTTAACTCACAGATTTTACACTAACCAATCAATAACTAGCCTAACATTGCTCACTAAAAAGTGGGATGGCTAGCTTATTTTTTTGCTATGATTTTCCAACAATTTTTCTAGAATTTCTAGAAGATGAGAGATAGATGATGACTTCCTTATTTGTAGCAACCAAATCCTTTAAATGAACTAACCAATAACCAAACTTGATTCATGAACTCTTCACCCCAACAATGAGCAACAAAATTTTGGCTATGGACATGATGTCCAAATGCTGCAATAATCATTTTAGGATTTCCAACCAACATAATTTTGACTACTAAAAATATAGCTAAC